>JAQFZY010002618.1:0-11338 GCA_034696285.1 Hypogastrura burkilli
ATTCAAAGCTTTCGACATTTAAACGATTCGACATTCAAACCATTCGACGCAGTGAGTTCGGCGAAGTGACAATTCGATATTTTACAGTTCGACATAATGACAGCCATTCTTTTTCGGCCCGGCCCGACCCTGGCACGGACTATGTGTGCACGGCCCGGGCAGGGCTGCGGGCTGCATGCTGCCCGTAAATGCCCGCGGGCTGCTCACTTCTACGTGTACTGTAACAGAGTTCATCAATAGGCCGTTGACATTGCTATGTAGTTCCAACATTGGAGGAAGCCTTTGAAATATTGCGACTTACTGTGGACTGAATGAGATTCCTTGTACTTTGATTAACTTCCATCCATCCAAAACGGAGAACGTCTTCGAGCTGTTGTGCAGAACAAAAGAGGAATTAATTTGAAGGAGATATTTAAGTTCTTCGCTAGCTTAATGTCATACTGGGGAAATTTGAAGGGACTTGAATCAATTGGAAAGCGCCGAGTCCACTGGCTGAAGCTGTGGAACACACATGCCATCAAATTGTGCATTATTATGAGGATACACAAATGAATCCATTATCATAGTAGTTTAACACGTATAAAGCTGGTAACTCTACTAGCCCTATTGCTATTGTCAATGTCACGCATCACTGCGCTTAACGACCATACAAATAACATGAGTCTCTTCTGTATTCGGGATAGGGGAGAGAGGGCTAATGGGTTCGGATTCGACATTCGACGCCTAATCAGAGTGCTATGTATAAGTAAACAGTGGAGCCAGGACCAGAGCTATGTACATTAGTATACTTGGTTGATCTTTAAAAAAAGTTCATAGAACTTCCTCGAAAAAGTAGGATTGAATGACTAGAAAAAGTTGAAAGCTTATCTTTGAATAAAATGGCACGGACGGAAAGGAACGATTACTATTTCACTGGGATTTAATTATATTCATTGTAGTTAGGTCCTCTGTTTTTTCCTACTGGCGGACATATTGATATACTCACAATAATACAGCATGTTCCTTAAGTCTTTACTGTTCCAAACAATGCGCATACACCATTTTTAACTCCTAAAGAACCACACTCACGCACTCATTGTAAATGTATGGAGTTTTGGTAATCAGGTGGATTTCCGTAAAACCGAATGTGTAAATGACCCTCAAAGCTTAAGGTCGCTTCCTTGACCCTTTACGTGTGACCAAATGTCACATGGGAAAAATATGGTATCCTGATGGATTTGGCTGAAACTTAGTTCACTTAGAGATCTAGATCTGAACAATATTTAAATAGATCCAGAAGGTGTTTGACCCTCTAACTGATCAAATATCATATTTATCCGGTGACCATTTTGTGACCTGTAGAGGATCAAGGAAACATCCTACAGTATTTGGGTAACTTAAATTCAATGATACATAGAAATATGAATAAAAAGTTCTGCTTTTACATTTGAAATAGGAGTAATTATTGGTATATGAACGTGATTATGAAATCATCTTCGTATTATATTTTCAAGAGAAAAATTGTAATACCCATATGTAATACCCGAGTAATTTCCTGCAGGTATGCGACTTTACAAATGCGTCTTAAATGCGAAATAAGATTAACAGAGATTATGTACTAGGTACAAACCAGAATTGTAGTCCCCCTTGACCCTATTTAAATTTGCGAGCTTAACTCCATTTTACTAATACTAATACTTTAGGTAATTTAAGTTTAATGGACATGTAACATTGGAAAATCAGGAGCCTTAGTATTGCCTACTGACCAGCACTAGCCGTGAAACACAACGCATTCAAGCCGTGACACGCGGCGACAATACGATTAGGTCCAGTTTAGAATATCACCTATTACTTGTCCCTTGTCATGTAGACGTAAGACAGGTTGAACAGCGAGAACTTGTACCTAAAGCCTGTGCTTCACAGTTTGTGTTGTCATTTGTAAAAAAATCATAATTATTTTTTATGATTGCGAAAGTGGTAGCCGGAGGTAGGATGAATACCGTGGGGAACCATTGTGCTTGTACCGTAAATCGAATTACGTGCATTATAACAAAATAGTTCGACTTTCATCCAAACAAACACAAGGATCTTATGCCGTTACTTAAATAAACGTAAATCCTACTTAATGTAGGAGCGTATGCTGATTCTGATAGTAAATGGATTTTATTTCTGTTGTAACGTAATTCCAAGTAATGGAATTTGGACTTGGGCAAAACTTTCGCGAGCAGCCTCCGCAGACTCTGATGACACAAAGAGGATGGGCCAATTTCCGTTTCAAATTCTCTGGCTCATGACTAAATAAATCAAGTCGTCTTATTATTGAGCAACTTCAGGCTCTATTTTCTTCAATTCGTGGAGCTGAAGGGAACTCTTTGTCATACCTCAATACGAGCAATTTGTAATGCCAAAACCCCACCAATGGCAGCCCCAATTGTAACGAACACCAGAACAATGAACTATGGGAGAACAATTAAAGAGTGACAATGAAATGCATAATACCTGAATACACAAATTATAAATAGTTAATTGAGAGACATGAAAGTGCAAAAAGTTAGGAAAACTCACCATTCGAATGATGCATGCCGTCTCACTAGCCCCAGCCACCCAGCCCACAAGTCCAGTGAAGAAGAGTGCGAATCCAATCCCAATCACAATGTATGTTAAAACCTATTTATTATTTAAGGGCAAAGCATGTCAACATCTGCTAATATGAATCATAAGTAGGTAATCCATTCACTGATGTCACCTACTGTAATTTACGAAATCGTAAAATATTCCATTTTACGGATAGTAAATAAAAATGGGCAACACTATATGAAATCGACATTACTTTATAACTAATTTATGCTGTAAACGAGTAAGAGTAAGTACGTGGTAGGTATTTATAGTTGACTACAAATATTTCTTATAACTAATTATTTTGATGTTGTTAAAACAAAACACACATTTTACAAACTTCTAGATGGGATTGACCTTAATTACCTCATTATATTTCTTTTTGCTCGCCAATATGAGATTACGAATGATTGGGTTAGCCTCATAATTTTCCCGTATTTGGTAATAATCCGACACCCGAAAGGTGTATGGAATTCAAATCCTAAGATTATTGTGTTCATAGTTCATACACAATGCACGAAAAGGAAACATGGTCTACAATTCGAGAAAGGAAAATGCAATAAAAATTCATGTTGGCGGATCCCACGACCATAATAATGTCTGAAATGCTATGACGTATAATGAAGCATATAGAATGTTGCGGATGCGATTTAAAATATCACAAAAAGCACTCCTGCCATTTAGTTATTCTATTCTGTGTGTTTTATGAGCATGAGTTCTCTAATTCTTCGGCCCTCACGAGCTTAAGTTCGCTACAAGGGAAAGGAGCCCAAAAAACTTCGAGGAAAAAAATTGTATTTACGACAAGCCCTTAAAAGTAGAAACGCTTTAAAACATTAAGAAGGAAAGTGCATGCAAAAAATGAATTGTATTTTTCACCTCCTACACAACAATAAGTAGAACTGTGTCAGAACATATGACAAACTCCTTTAATTGCTATCATCATTAATTTTTCAATTTTTTTCAAGCTTTATCAGTCAACGGATTTCAGTATTGGATACTGTTCTTTAAGCCAGCGGGAATCTGCCGTGAACTACATAGAAATCATCACTACTACTACTTTTTTTTCTCAAGAGCCAGAGCAACCTGCCTTTAAGCCTGGCAGATTTAATCATGCACAGTATGTACAGGATTTTGTTCAGTAGTCTCGTAAAATATATGTAGGTAAAAGGACCTATGTGTAAAATAGTGAGACGTGGTCGTAAAGTGAAAACAGAGAAGAGTGTCCATGTTATAAATCGGAGAAAGTTCCACAGAACACAGAACCCAAATCCCTGCTATATACCTATTAGGGGTTCCAGTCTCGAGACCCTCGGTCTCGAAGTCTCGAAAGTCTCGAAACGAAGTCTCGAAGTATCGAAATGAAGTCCGATTTTTGAGACCGAACATTTTCTCAAAATAGAGACAAAATATTAAATTGTATGCTTCTGAATCATTCGTAATCACACAAATAAAGCATAAGCACACTTAGAGTCAGACTTTAGCATCTCCCGAAGCCAAATCTGAACATTGTCGACTTTTATGCCCACATCACCGTACCAATTGTTATACTAGTTGGTACTTGTAAATGTATTACCCACACAAGGTATCCTTTAAAGATATAAGCAGTACCATTTGTCAACGATATGTCTTGATTAGTATGTATAACTTCAAGCGTAAATTCAATCGCTAGGATAACGATATACAAAATCATCAAAAGACCTTGATGACCTTTGCTACTGTAGATCACTTATAAAATTTAAAGAGAAAAAGTATATGTATCGGTATACTAGAATGAGTCCAATATATTTATACATTCACACAGCATTATATTTTTTGTTTAAATCAATTGTTAATAATTTCGAATGGTTTTCAGTGTACTAAATTGATTTAAAAAAATCAACGTATATGTTTCTTAACCAAAAATATTACTTTAAAAGAGGCTGGTAAAGGAATTTAATTTCGAGACCGAGTGTCAAAAGTCTCGAGACCTCGACTCGAAGTTTCGAAGTCTCGAGACTCAAAAGTCCCTTGAGACTGGAACCCCTAATACCTATACCTACTGGGAATTTAAAAAAGAACATGATATTTAAGTAGATTAAGATTAAGAGCACGAATAAGGAAGGCACTTCCATCATATCATTCCTATCTTAACCTCTGCTGAGCTTAGGTACCTGCTCATATTTAAGCTCCTCTTCGAAGGGCCAAACCTGAAAGCTTAATCGGATGACAAACATGGTTAATCATTATGTGTTTCAATTTTCTGTCTCTCTGTCTGTCCGTCTGTTACGCCATTATAACTGAAGACCCACTAGTCCGATTCCCAAACCCTTTTCACCAATCGGTTTCTGCTGCTGTTCTAATTACGTATCGAGTTTGACCAGAAGTGACCTCCTTCCGGGTCATGGTATGGTCAAGACCAGCTCGTCTTCCCAACGGAAATGTCTCAACTGTGGTGTCTTTCGAAAGATATCGCCTACCTCTTTACAACCGCAGTATGCGGGCTGGCCTATGGCATTCTGTTGATCTGGGAGAGGTCACCAAATGTAATTTGTCGTGATTTCTAAAGGTGTCGGACATAATTCAATAACCACTGAACGCATTTAAAAACGGCCTGCACCAATCGAATCCTTATTTTGACCCTGAGTGCGTAGGCCATCGCTATGTACGTCGGGTCAAAGGTCACGGGTCACGATAAATTACCGCAAAAACTATATCACCAATTTCAAAATGGTTTCCAGTAGTCGATTTCTCATAATCGCATTGTATTAAATGCCGCAGGTGGAAGGTCAGATGTCAAGGTGAACTAGGTTTAAATGCTTATAACTCTGGAACCAATAGATCGATTTGAGTGTACGGTTTTCACTATTCGATTTCTCGTAATGGTCGCAGTGCACATTGGCTGTGTGGTTAAATGATTTAGGTCAAAGGTCAAGGACCAGGGTTAATGAACTTAAAAAATTAACGCATCAATTCTAAAATGGCTTCCAGCAATAGATTTCTGATAATAATGGGGTGTTAAAGGGGTCAAATCCAAGGTCATAGGTTCAAGGCTTCCCACTAAATGCTAACCACCTTATAGTTCAAATAAACGAATGGATGGATTAAAGATTCAGGAAAAGTTTTCACCATGACTCCGAATGGCGCGGACGTCAAGATTCATGATATTTCTCTGAGGTCACACATTGTCATACTCCTCTCTTTGCGTATGCCCGTTACAGCGGCTTATTAAAATACAGGAAAGGTTTGATTCAGCCACAGCCACAACCGTAACGAGCGTCGGATGTAATGTAATCCACGATTTTTTATTGATTTGTAACCCTTTTTCTTTAAGTACAGTATATCTACAGATATTTTTAGTAAAATAGAAAAGAAAGTAATAACAGCAAACGAGGAACTCGTGAAAAGAAAACAATCTGCCAAAACGGTTTAAATTTATTTTATACAGTATGTAATTTACCCAAAAGTTCACCTACGTTTTCCGACTCCTTTTAAACTTTATGCCCTTAACACATTTTTTCCTGATCGAACATCCGAATTGGAAATATTGCCTAACGCTCATTAATAACATGAACGAGCAAGCGGAATTTCAAATGCATAAGATGTAGGATCCCAAATGTAGGTTAAAGCTTAAATGCTTAGGTACGTTATGTAGAGATTACAACGTTACAAGTGTCGCGGAAGGCAATTTCGCATAACGTCCCCGCATCTTGGAGTAAGGATCTTCTGAGCTTAAGGTAATTCTATTTTTTGTTAGTGTTGGACTGTCGATAAAGTGGAAATTAAGACCCTTTGGTCGCGGCCTTTATTTCCCACAGAAATATCCCCATTGGATCGTCCCACATTCTTACTTCTCACCGACAGGCTCTATGTATGTATGTATTGTAATTGTGCTATTGTATGTAGACCGATTGTGAGGGTAGATAAAATTTAATTGCAGAACAGAATTGCAAATCAAAAGTAGAAATAGTTTGTAAATTCTAAATGGGATATAGTACAATAGGCTGGTGGAGGAATCTTAATTATCAAATCAGGGACTCAGGCGTTAGGCTGTACTGTATGTTATGTACCTAGTACTAGTGCCTCTACTTAAATATGTTCCTGTGAATATACACAGGACTTGCCCTTAATCTGACAGGTGAAGTACGCACATATATGGATACGGACACAAAATTAGCAGCTAGTAAAGAATCCTTCTGACTGCTTACCAAGGTGCCAGATTGGAACTTTTGTATTGAGACGGACGTAGAGAGGATCCAGGCCACGTAGCCAATGATGAGGGAGCCAGCCAACTGAAAAGATATTAATCGTAATTTTACTACAAAAGGCATGGATATAAGGATCTGCTGTGGGCAGACGATTCTGCCTTCTGCCGCACTAAAATCCAATCTCATGGGGTGTAAAATATGTACGAATTAGACCTTATTTCTAGCCTAGCGATACTGAGTATGACTGGGAGTAATGCAATGGACGGAAGTACGGGGAATGAGCTTCCTTCCTCTCGAGTGTTGAGGCAATAAATTCTTGATTTTAAGGCTCAAACTTTTATAGCAAGTTGGTCCTTATTAGCTCTAATACTCCCTGGACTTATACATACATAGTATGTAGTACGTACATCTTTGTCAGGGATGTAGACGCTTCACAAGGTCATAGGCAACGAGGGAACCTACACCTTTCCGACGCTTGGCCCACACTTGGTCTCTACAATTAAGTGCCGATTAAAGGCCTCGCGTGCGTTTCACGCGTCCTTACCATTCGAATGTTCTACAAGTTGCTAGTTTCCAAAACAAGAGAAATGGGAATTGAACACAGTCACAAATGTGTGAATTTCATCACCGAATAAATTACTGGAATTCTAATTTCTTAAAGTACCTATTCTGGTCTTCAAAGAAGGTACATACTATATATGTATATACATAGATCAAGTTACGCCATGCCTAGATATATTTAAAAAATGTAACGCGTACGTGTACGACTCTTTAATTGAATTTTTCGAGTAAATATAAGCGTTAGTTTACAAAATAAACGGCATCACTAGAAATTGTATAAAATCCTGCTTAAAGAATCTGCCCATGGACTGAAGTAAAAATCTTTGTAGAGAATTCAGGAAAGATGAATATTTAAATCATCACCCAAGTAATTCGAAATCTCTCACCAATTCAATCAGATTTCCTCGCCAAAGTCTTCAAATATTTCGAATTCTAGTGTTTTAATTGCGTTAATTATTCTAGAATAAATCATATTTTGCTTATACTAAGTTTGGCAAAATTTGTGAGTAATTTGAGGTAATTGGTGAGGAAATTTGTTTAAATTGGTGAGAGATTTCGAATTACTTGGTGATAGTTTAAATGGCAGCCTTCAGGAAACACTTTAAATATAGCTGACGCTGACAAGTGCTATATACATTATTTACGTTATTATCTGCAAACTTCCTTTAAAAGCTTTAATAAGCCATTGTAGACATTCAAAAATGAGTACGAACTAGGAGTGAACTTTCTTTTTGGGTGAATGACTTGACTGATGTGATGAGAAAGAAGGGCACTATCTACAGCTAAATACATATGTGCACAAAACAAAGTCAGTCCTGAACTCACATCGCAATTGAAGGTATATGTAGGTATAAATATTAATCCACAGCACATTATATCTAAGGCGACACGAGGTCTTACAATCCCACGATCGACGTAGTTAAAGTAAAGGTACAATGCAAGGAACATGAAGGTAAATGCAAGTTTAATACCCATTTATATTAACTTTCTGTTCTCTTTTCCGTTCAAATGTCAACCTTACAACTACAACGTCATTATCCTGAACAGTTTCCTTACTCCATGCCTGATTTACTCCTCTGACACTCATGACTTTGGATTACTGATGGATGAAAGAGTTGATTAATCTAGAGTGCCTGAGTTGAGTCAAGGGCAAGTAAATAGAGCATCCTTGTGTTTAGTATTTTTAGATTCTGTTCTACCGTATCGTTATCAATCTTTACCGGATCCATGTGCTTTAGCTACACGTCAAGTCGGATTTAAACTTGTGATTTGTGGTGAATCATTTTAATCAAAGGCATTAGAAGAGGATACTTATTTAAGAAATCGGAAGGGTGTGATTCCGTTATAAAATATTACTATAAATAACGGTTTTCACAGTGTGCTTCTGTTGCGGAGACATCTAATGATCAAAATTATACTGTACTGTGGTAGGTAAGTACTACATATAAGCATTACTAAAAAAAAGCAGCAGAATCATAAATTTGTTTCTAACATAATAACGTTTCCCCAATAAATCTATTCACTTCAGCCCGGAGGTTTCAAAATAGAATAAGTGTGAGCAAAATGCGTAATTTTCATGCCTTTATTTTCCTAAATGACAATGACCGCTCCTTCATATCAGATGTGTACCAGGGTATCGAGAGGCTTTAGTTTAAACGGGTTTTGGGGTTGGCCGCCCCCCCCCCCCCCAAAAAAAAAAAATGTCGGACCAGAAAGTAATACTATGGCTAATCTCGAATTTTTTCGTTTGCGGCGATACTTTTGCATTAAGTATGACTTATTCTGTTCAAATCTCATCTAAAAATGTATTTTCACAACACTTGATAGCGTAAAAATATGGACATTTTTGCTGCGCCCGACGGCACTTACTTTTCCGCTGGGCAAAGCCCCTCCCGAAATTCAAAGCTGGACACGCCCATGTCTCCCACCGTGTAAATAAATTTGCAAGCGCGACTTACAAATACATTTACAGAATCGGCACTTGTGCAGCTAGTCTGATTACATGGGCCTCTGCAAAAAAATTGTGCGAATAATTTCGCTCTGTGCATGTGCATGTGTGGGTGTCATTTGAAAGGTCTCGTATAGTGTATCCTGCTGGTAAAGTAATATCGACGTTGAAAAATGATATATATATGATGCTTTGAAAACGAAGCCCTCAGAAAATTGAAACTTTTATCGGGTTATGATGTATAAAAATGGAAATTAAAAGTGTATAAAATATTTTTAAGGTCGAAATTCGAAATGCTTTTCATTCTCATTGGCGTACGGTAGTATAGAATAGTACGCATTACAATTCATTACGTCAAATAGAAGTTTGCCTGCCAAAAAGAAGGTTCACCTTATTAAAGATCTAAAAATTATGGCGGCTTAAAAACAACAACTTAAATACCTACTTTTAGGCAGTGTTTAAAGGGGCCTGAAAATCTGACAGGAAAGATAATGTGACTCTGGAAGATATGTTGCCGATTGATTGATATGTAATATTTAGATACCGTTAGAAGGAGGCGGGTAAGACGGTTTGAATGACACCTCTCTTGAAACTAATACCTCTTAAAATACGAGTTGACCTTGAAGTTGACCCAGAAATTGGCCACTTCCGGTCAAACCGGATCTACGGATTTCACATGGTTGGAAAAATGAAAATCGATTGATGAAAAGCGTTTTGAGATTGTTTCGGGGGTTCTTGAGTTATTGACCTGGCTCAGACGGACAGACAGAAACAACAAAGGCATAAATGAGCTCCACTCTTTCAAAAGGTAGAAACTAAAAGTACAAATTACTATTGTACTAAACTGGTTTCTTCCCCTTTCGCTTGGAGAACCTTATTGGATACCACACAAGACGTAAAAACTATTCACGCGAATAGCTTTTTTTAAATGTGAATAGCGAATATTAGTATTCACTTTTTAAAAATCGCAAATATTGGCGGACGCCCTACTGATTACAATTTCAATTGTTTTCCCAGCTCTGCTCTCTAATCCAAGAGCAGCCTATGAAAATGGGAATCAGATGACAGCATTGCATTAGCGTTTTAAACAAGTATGTACATACACAGAAATGTACAGCAAGGTTCCATGCAATGTTGTCTTTAACGCGTCACTTGCTGTAAAACTGCAAAAAATACACGCATGTCATTGTACATAGAACAGGTGGGTTCTATTGGGAATTCTAATCATTCCATCTCTCGTATGGTCATTATGCTCCTAGTCAATTTTGAATTTAAAGCTTTTTTCTTCCACTGTTGGATTGGATTACCTATTCCTTCCCCATCTGTAACGGGCAAGATAAATCAAAGATGCGGAAAGGGTGATAAAACAGAACCGTTTTACTTGAGGCACATCATAATATTCTTCTGAAATCTTTCTTGGCACACATTGTTGTTAAGTTATAATGGATTTTTGACAATGCGTTTCGGAACATAGGCGTACTGTACCTCAGTAGGGCATCAAATGTCACTGCAAATTACCGTTTGTATTTTACTTTTTACTTCCTGCTGCGTTGGATGAAAACTACAGATAAAAGACATAATATTTCGAAAATATTAGGCGGACTAATCAGGAGAAGCCTTGGAAATCAATCCCATTCTGAATTCGGTTTTGTATAACTGTACTGTGCTTCTGGTTCAAAATACCTAGGAAAGAATTGTCAAAATTTCAGATATGGACACGGTAGGAAATGATGAAATTCTTTTCAACAGAAATAAAGATAGTGCATACGAGTAAAGTCAATTGAGATCTAGACGAGAACAACATTTTCATCATTCTAATAGTCCACTGTATGCAGAATTTTGGATTCATGAATCATTACAATATTTTTTATTATAAAATTATAACAGACTCTAGGCTGAACGCACGATTCCAGACATATTTCTCAACCTAAGCCTACCAAAAAGATCACACAAAAAGTTATGACCAATCAGGTGACCAAGTTTAGTTGGTCAGATTTTTAGGGTCAAGGGGTCAGGACTTATGGACCAAAAACACGACCCCTAGCAA
>JAQFZY010002619.1:0-11338 GCA_034696285.1 Hypogastrura burkilli
ATACGTCACGAAAGAGGAGTGCCTGCGGGCTTCCAAGAGTTGGGGGATTCTTCCCAAACTCTGATGAGAATACCTAGTGTCTTATACTTATCTTAGCTCTGGCAAGACACTCACGTGGATCACTCCAATATGACAATTTATGTTGATGAGCTTAATGAACCACATTGATTTGATATGTGAATTCTTAAGATAGGGGATCCCATCTCCTTCCTTGGATTCTTGTCGAAGCCCATCCTAAGGTTACCTCCACAAAGTGCCTGCGTAGGTAGTTATATAGAGGCCCTATCAAGGTGACCAACACGACGCCATTCAGGCGTATTCTACACCTTCGAGACCCTCGAGCGCCTGGCGCACGAACTACGCCTTTTCTACGCCTTTGAAAAATTTCTTAGAAAAGTACGCCTTTTTGGGTAAATACACGAACAAAAGTTTGATATATATCCAAAACTCAGTTTAAAGATCCTATATAAAGCTACAAATGCCATCTATCTTCTGTATTAATAAGTATTTTGTAGGTAGAGCCTTAAGCTTTAATCCAGTGCGAAGTGCGACTGCCTTGTCCCTGTTATAGTGTGTATTCTAAGTTTAGTAACTATTAATTTAGTTTCAGGTTTAGGAGAATGCGCCAAGGTTATTCTCGCATGACCATAATAAAAACACATAAGACTTAATACATGAAGTTCTGAGCCGAAATTCAATAATATGACTCCTTAGTTGAATATAAATGCATTGTACCTGGGAGCGAGCGGGACATACATTTCGTTTACATACAACGCAGTACCTTTGTTATCATTATACAAGCTCTTTGTACTCTGCGCAAGTTCTACTGTAGTATAACTTCTATTTACGTTGTACGTGTTGTCTAATAATCAAAATTGACATATTTGACCATAGGTAAAGTTAAAGATAAACCGAGAACCAAAAATATTTATCATTTTAACGATCAGTTACAAAAGGAATTTAGTTAAATTAAAAAACAAAAGTCAAGTGACGGTCAAATTGTTATGTACGGTTCGTGGGTCACAACTAGACATCAAGTCAAGAGGACGTACAACCATCACTCGTCACTTAGAATCCGAAACTCATAAAGGTGCAATAAAATTAAAGAGTTGGGATAAAAAGTATAACGACAAAGACCTGAGGTCCATGATCAAAGTTTCGGGTCTATGGACTGTACAAGTGCCACAATCAAGACAATCTTTGAAATGGGATTCAGCTCCGCCCGCACTAAAACGGAAGCGATTGCAATTAATGTTTTGGCTCCACTATCAGAGAAAGATTTCAGATCAAAATTGATTTCTTTCCACTGTATGAGTGTAAGCATTGACACATCGAAGAAAAACGGTCTAAAGTTGCTCCTAGTTGTTGTACAGTTATTTAACTTCTACGAAGGGATCCGCCACAAGGTTTTGGAATTTATACTCCGTACCCGTTGAGACCGCATACTTGCTACTACAGCATCTGAACTTAACGGTAAGGAAATATGACGTCGAAAATAAAGTTGTGAGTTTAGCGGCTGACAATACTAATACTAATTTCGGTGGGGTCAAGCACAAGGGCACAGTGAATATATTCTATAAGTCCAAGGAGCATGTTCACAGAGCAGTCCTTGAAATTGGATGCGCTGCTCACATTGTTCATAACGCAGCTCAAACTAAACTGTAGACAATAGACAATACCATATCAGTAGACATTGAACGGATCGCGAACAAGATTTACCAATACTGTCACATCGATACCGTGCGAACTCAATCTCTAAAGGACTTTTGTGACTTTTGTGACTTTGTTCGCAAGACACGCTGGTTAACGTTAGCTGCAGCAGTACAGAGATTACTCAAATTTTACGAAGGTCTAAATTCAAGATAAGGGTCCAGTAACTTAACTTGCAGAGTACTATTTAAAGCTTAATGTGTCTCATCTTAAACAAGTGCACTAATTGGGTAAATGGGGTCGCTCTTAGAATCCCACCGCCTCTACGTCGAAACAGAAACGCTTTCTGAACAGGTACGCCTTTCATTTCGAACATTTCTAGCATTATTGCACGACTACGCCTTTGAGAATTGGTCACCTTTCCCCAGATGCTTTTTGAGAAGAGTAGGTCTGGACCACGGCTCACTAACACCAGGCTGCTGGTTGGAGGCATATGGTCAAGGTCGCTTATCTCTTGGGGAATGGAAATAGGCTCTTGATTGAGCCTGGTCCTAGGGATACCTATGGGTCTTGAGAAGCCACTGTCACTCAATACCCCAGGTGTCCCACCCCAGATACATACATACATACTCTCTTTAACCTACTAAGGCACCAAGTGATCACCGCATCAATGTATACCTTTGGTCGTTGGTGACGGTTCCAGCTGCATGGTTTGGTAAACCATGTTGCAAATGTTTTTTCTGGACATGTTCTTTGTTCTATTCATAATGTTAAATGATTGCGATTAGATCATTTCCCAGAGGTAGGACACTTTTTTGAAACAATCAGTCTGAGTCAATAACGACATAGTCCAACCTGGAATTAGAGTACACACACACACACACACACACACATAATCCCATGCTTACAAAGGAAATCGGTAAATATACTTGGATAGTTTTCAAGCTCCACCCACTAGTGTTAGCATATATGAGCACTCTCACTCTCAATTCAGTGGCGTAAATACTTTTTCAAGAAGTACATATTTATATATGTCCAGCGTATACATAATTTTAGGGACTTCGTAAGTAATAAAGGGTGAAATCTTCGAAAAGCAAACTAAATAAATCTGGGCGAATTTACTTTGTTTAAACAGGCTGTTATGTGTTACCGGTTTCAATAGCACCTAACCTAACTGTTGAAATCTTTTGTTTGTTTAGGGCATATCTGTAGACGAAGGTTGTGTTGTATTGTAACCCAACACTACCATAATTAACCAAATTATACAATATTGGAGAAAAATGCTTCGAGTAAAAAGTCGCAATAAAGCCTGAGTGCCCTGAAAAGGATGAAACAAGTTAACACTGTATTAACCAAAAACTATTTTTTGAAAACTAAATATTCACGAAGGTCCCTTGGCAAGTCCTGACATCTGATAGCGCTTTGTTTCCAAATACTCATGATAATGGGCGAATTTTCACTTTAATTCGAAATACCATTATATACTTCTACATACGTAGTTTTTTCTGTACTACTAGGTACATCCTTTTTTCGGATTGGCTCGGGTGCGTTTCTTTAATCTGAGCTCTTCTGGAAGGCAAATCCGAAATTTATATGTCCTACCTTAGGTTAGTCTACAAAATTCGGTTGACCTAACCCAAAACGTGTATGAACTTGATTTAGTGCGAGCTTATGTGGACTGATAAAATTAAATCCGGCGGACCGTCCCACTTTAAAAAAGCTCACTTTATAAGACTTGAAACCTAACCATATAGTTAACAATGCGAAGCTCCCATTTAGTTCCTCCTTCGACATGAATTTTTGATTTTCCCTTCCAGCCGAACTCAATTTAGTCAGACGGTCTAAGAATTAAGAATGGATGCTTTCTTCTACATTCTTTGAATTATTGACGATTGCCGACACATAAATAGATTGTTTTCCCAAGTGACCTTCGTGAACATTTATTTTTCAAAAAACAGTTTTGGGTTAATACAGTGTTAACTTGTTTCATCTTTTTCAGGGCACTTAGGCTTTATTGCGACTGTTTACTGGAAGCATTCTTTTATTTCTGAATTTTGAAGGGTAATTAATAACTCATGCGATGACATTTCACACCGCAACAATAACTGAACTGGAATATATTTTAAAAGTGACGACCTCGCCTTGGGGTCGTGTCTTATACTTGCGCACGCGGCTCCGCCGCTTAGCGGGCTTGGCTCTTAGTTTGGGACTAATTAGTACAAATATTTTCTTTAGCAAATAAATCTATTACTTAACTCTACAAATAGTTTAATGTTAGCAAGCCATGTCACAGAAACAAAGTTCCTGCGAACTGTGCTGCTAGACGCTATTAAGATTACCAAGGACTCCACTCAGGCAAAAACTCGCCAATAGTTTTATTTCGCTAATTTAAGGTATTGTCTACTTAGGCAATCTTATGGTGAGTATAGTAATCAATCTAAATAAATCACTTGTCATAAACGTCCACGATTAAACCTGTCGTCCTGTATGCTTTCTTAGGGCTCGCACTTGATATTGTAATTGTAATTGCATTTTAATTGTAACTTTGCACGATGCAAAATTACATCAATGGTGACCGTTCTGTCAAATTTTTAGAACCTTTTCAAATACTTCCATAAATTATATTAAACTCTTGTGACTTCCAGTGAGTATATATTATTTGAATGCTTGGGGACCACCCAGCATTCATGAATGTGAGATGATTTGGGTAATAATCGCAAAACTTGTCAGCATTCGGACCTGCGGAAGGAGTGAGTATTGTCGTATTGGGCAACTCCCGTATAATTCCAGGTAGCCTGAGTCTGGATCCTCAACACTCCACTCAGCCATTATATCCATTTCTATCACTGATTGAATTGCTAACGTCATAGGTGCAGATCAGGTTGTGACAGATGTCATAATGTAAGTAAATAGTGAGGATGTACTTCGATATGACTCCTTGTAACGTGTCCCATTTTAGTTGGTCAAGTACGTATTTGAAATCCCCTTATATAAGTGTGCCTTTGAGACTATGTTCTTGTTGAAAACCTCACAGAGACTAAGTAATTTGTTGCTCATTCAATCATTAATTATCAAAGTAATAATTGTACTCAATAGCGTTAATCGCTATGAAGACTCAGGTAATTGGCGCAGTGCTTGGTGTATTTTTCTTTAATTTTGCGTTGGCATCGACCACTGTTTTTCGTAACACAGGTAAGCTTCTGATAATGCTTATAAATATGAAACCCTTTATATTTGAGTCAATCCAATTTTCAACTCTAATTTGGTCTCTTCTTTCGTATTTTAGCCCCCAATGACTTTCTTGATGATATCGTTGCTGCCCTTGAAGAGGTCAACTTGGATGCTCTGCTCAATGCAACTATCAAGTTTGGGGATGACCTAACAGCTCTCATTGACGAATTTGAGACAGAACTCGGTGCCATAGAATTGGAGCCAGCGGCAGCGCTCGAGCTCGGCGTATTAAGCTTGGCATGGGCGGAAAGGGCCAGCGCCATCCTCCAACCGCTAATATATATTCTCGACAATGCTACTGAGTCCCGGAAGTCAGAGAAGGACTTAGCTGATCTGCCTATTGAAGAAATAATTGAGGCTATTGAGACCGTACTCGGGAAGCAGCTTCCGGACGCCCTCTCAGCAGCCATAATCAAGGCTATCGACGAGCTCACGGTCTTAGTTCAAGATATTGAGGCTAAGCTCACTGAGCTGGCGGGAAGATACCCAAAACTATCCAAAACTCTTAAGCTTTTTGGGGAAATTCTAGCGAGGGCTGTGACACTCTTAGACCCTATTTACGTAATCCTTGAGCCTGTTATCAACGTTGTAGTTGCAGGACCAGCCACTACTCCACCTCCAAATCCAGGTGCGGGCTCACTCACGGTATCTACCTTTATTGTTTTAGCACTAACACTTGTAACTAGGATGACCTTGTTTTAATTCGATCTAGCTAACCTTAATAGGTATCGTATTCACTAGAGAAATCGTAATTATACTTAACCAACAATAAAAGACCCAAAAAAAAAGAATATACGTTTTATACATAAGAGATATAGGCAGCAGAAAATTCCGGTGTAACCAAATCGGGGTATTTTCCTGTGCGCCAAATTCAGGGGCGCTTATTCATAAATACCAACCTATACTGAACTTTAGATCTAGCATGAAACTTGAGTGATCTTCGCTGCTGCTGTTAAACAATACAACATTTATGATCCGGAAGTTTTCATTTCGAAAGTTTGTATTTCGAGATGATACTATTGACAAAAATTGAACCGAAGTTACTTTGACCGTATATTTCCCCCAGTCCTCAAAAATAATTCGCAGCTATTGTTTCTATGTATGTATTAGTTACGAAGTACAAACAGGCGACGCTACCTAACCTGATAAGTATCTTCCAAAGTTAGGCTCAAAATCTCTTAACTCCCAAGGGATTTGCAAAGTATGTTTGATTACAATTGTCATTTTATCTTGTTTGGGAAATATTATAAGATGAAAGGATATGGGACTGAATGTATGGAAAAATGGCCATAAGATGGATTTGAGTAAAACATTATGTCATAAATCATATAATAAAAGGCTGAACATAAATGTCAAGTAAACACTTTTGTAAATAAATATATACACTAAATTTTCTTTATAAATAATTCGGCCTTGATGCGTTTTTGATGTTAAATTATAATTACTATCCCATAAACTTACTCACTATTAATATAACGCTTGGAAAATTGTAAATTCAACAACTGAACCACTAAACACACAATTGGGACATGCCTGACTTATGAATTTCTTCCCTATTATTGGGCATGCTTTAAAAAGAAATAAACATCGCAACTTCCTGGCCATAAAAAAGATCCAAATGCCAGTGTAATAAAAATACTTCACTTATGCTGTCGGATATTTCGAACTTAACTAATCTTCAAGATTGATGCTCGGATATAAGCATCTCCTTTTCAAATCTTCAGATTAGACTCAAAATGAAAGTTTAGTTGCCTAAACTTGCTATTAACAGTGGAAATATTGACAGTGAGCATATAATGAGCTTTTACATGAAAATGTGTATGTATAGATATGGCGTTAGCGTTATTGAATTAGCTGAGGCAGAAAATAAAAGTTTACTAAGCTAAAATAAACTATTGGTAATTGGTACCTAATTATCATTTGTTGATTATGAGTTTAATGGGAATACATTTAAGCTTAAGTACTATCCAGCACCTGGCAAGGAAATCGCCTTCCGGCTCCGCACAGTATCCGCATCTACGAGTAAGGAGGAATCAGCACATCTTAGCTTACTTTGCTGTTGATGGCGAAGAGAAGGCGAGACATGCTGGAAAAATACCGCTAACGCTAACATATATTTTACTATGTAGTTATTTATAGTTATAAAGCAGGATTTTCTACTCTGAATCAGCATCGCTGCATAAATGACTGAACAAATTTCGGATCTTTATAGTATGTACAAGTAACCTGTCATCATATATGGAAATTCGTTTCAATGTAGGTATACCGTTTACTTGTATTTGCAGTTATTGAGCTTCGAAACCCATCAATTTGTGAGCATTACATACAATCAAGGAAACTATGCTCCAATCTAGGATTAGGGATGTCAGTCCTTCCTTTTCTCTTTTGCAGGAGACGTTTCGTTCCCGTTTCCAATTAAACATCAGTAGAAAGAAAAGGGAACGAAACTGAAAGGAAACTGACATTTTTAATCAAGCAAACTAGGGAAATTCAACCAAATTTTTTGGGAACTTTTTAAAGTTTGTGGCTAAATGAACAAAGCAATCACAATAAAAGCATAGACAAAGTAATTAGTACTTATGCAGTTAGTAATATTAGTTAGTATGCCTGTTTATGTTTCAAATGGATTAATTCGCGCAGTGTCTCATTATCATTACAATTTATTTGCAGATAATACACACACGAAGCCCCATTGTAGATAACACGTTAGGTTTCTATACTGCTTCAAAAGTTACAAGCATTTGAAATTCGAAACATATGTCTACGTTAAGACTTGACGTATCCTATAGTTTCTGTTTCGTTGCCGTTTGCCGTTTCGCGTTCATTTCCCATCTACTAGAGCTTCTGCTTCGACGCGTCCCGTTTGGTATCCGTTCCGGTTTTCACTAAGAAACGAAGCGAAACATTGGCAACCCTATCCAGAATCGGAATACCTACGTCTGTTGTAAAACTAAAATTTTCGGGTCTAACGTAACTACGTCAAGCATAGTAGTTTAAAACTCAACGTAAACTCTTGGACTGTAATCTTAGGCGATATTTAGGTTACGCGATCGGCTACTCAGAATGATACAGGAAACGTTTAGACAATTTACAAGTAATATAACATCGGAGCGTACTGAGAGTTGCTCCCGTTGCACATTCACAACGAACTCAGAATTCAGCAGATATACATTCAAAGTTTAAATTTTAGAATTGTCTATATTTTAAAGTCACATTTTGCTTATGATATTTATATTACTGACGAGAGTCTAACAAAGAACAAATCTTAATACAATTATAGCAGTTTCTACGAGAAGCACATACAATATGAAGTTCCAGAACCCTTCCTCGCCATGGCATCTGCTAACAGATCACCAAAATATTTTTTGGTTTCTATGGAAATCCCCGGCACAGTGGGATGCCAAGAACTCAGTGCTGAAGTTAGTGTCAAATAAACGGGAAATATATGTCTGGTACTTTGTAATGATCTTTGGAAATGGGTTCACTGGTGGCTCATGTATTTTAGTTTTGCTCCGCGAAATTTTGAGGGGACGAGACCCAGTCTCACTGCCTGACGAAGTATTCATGATTATCCAAATTGCGACAGCAGCAGTTATTTATACTTCTTATACTGGTTGGATTATGCTTAAGTATGGGGCGGAGACATTCGCAGGTTTTCAAGCCTTACAGCAATTGCAATCCAGAATCATCAATTGTAAGTTACCGTCTTAAATTCACCACAAATTGCTCAAAGGAAACTGGGCTTAGCTACGTTTTGGCGATAATGCAGTTTCAAAGTCGATACATTTTGCTATCGTCTTTATTAAATTTAATATTTTGGTGATGTTCTAATATTGTGGGTTGTGAGTATTCGTTCGCTAACAAATAAGGGAAAAGCATTAAATGTTCTAGCTGGCGGTAGTTTTAAAAGCTTTAATACTTGAGAGAAAAAAGGTTTGAACTTACAAAACTTTATTCTACTCTGATAGGTATTGGGTATAGGTATTCTTAATATTAACCCCACCTGTGCAACTACTACATGGCAGAGCAGAAGCCTTGTTCACCATCGGACATTATCAAGAAAATAGAATTCCTATACGCACTATGTTACTATGGGAGACGGAAGACCGGCAGCGGAAGGACCCGTAGTTATTATTGTTTAGTAAACACTGGCAACTTTCCAAGATGGTCAGGTCATAGCTCCGCCCCGTTTCCCGTTACCTGCCAATTACAGAACGAATAACGCCGACCTTGGATAGTGAGTGATAGAAAGACTAACTTATTAAGTAGGATTGTTCTTTCCGTTCGTGATAAACTTGACATCGGTACCAACAAATTTCTGCAGACCACGAGTGACCGGGTGTCAATGCTGCTTCTGTCTACTTGTGTGGTACTCATGAAATAAATCAATAGATTTGACTTTAGTTAGCTTATACAGAATACACATCACTTTATATTCATTGCTAATGCTAACGCGAAAAGCCGTTTTAAGTAATCAGTTACAGCAGACACTGCAGAGTAAAATTGTTTCGAGACCTAGCACTAACCGAGCCAGGGATCTTATTACTACTAACTCTATTATATTATTTAAGTCATTCAACTTCATACTTAACCATAGAGTGGATTGGAGTTGCCTAAATCTATGCTTCTTTTTTTTCAGTGGTTGAGCTGACAAGGCTAAAACCTGCACAGAAAGGATGTAATACAGTGATTATGAAGACGCTACCAATTATTCTGCTTCTAATTTCACCAATCGTTATAACGCTAGGACTACGGAATAACTTAGACCCGTTCTATTATTCACTCCGCCTAATTTTCCCAACTTTTGTTAAAAAGTACAGTTTCCCGACAATGATAGTCCGAATACTTGCCACCGTGATCAGTTTCTCCGAAGCCTTTCGGCTTGTTTGTTTCCAGTTGGCTTTCCTCGAGTTGTCGACACATCAAGTGTCGGCTCATTTCAAGGTCTTGGGACACTCGGAAACAATTACTCCACTCACCTATGAGGATGAGTACGTAATGAGGTCGTACAAACTACTGCAAATAATTCTTATATGCTATAGGAATTTTGCGTCCAACTCGACCTTAGCCCTCATGTCGTTTGGGTTCACGCTGTCAACTATTTTAGACCTTGTCTGCTTTTCAATGCTCGGACAAATGTCGTTGACGCTCACCATCGCCGGCCCAGTCTTTTCTGTTGGAACCAAAATAGTTGCTAACGTACTGTTGCCTCAAGTGTTGGACCTGCATTCAGAGTCAGCCATGCTGCTACAGAAGCTGGTAACGAGAGCCAAACTCACTGAGTGTCCCATACGAAGAAGGAAGGCTCTAGAGTGCTTGAGCCAGCTAAGACCTTACTCCTTCCACTTCGCCTTCGGGAATTATAATTTCTTTCTTCTCAAGAAGTCTGTGAAGTCTGTATATTTCTACTCAATTCTATATTATACATTTAATATCCTTGTATGGATCAGAATTAGTAATAAGCGTAGTATGGAAGGAACCTAGGAGTTTGTGTAGAAACCAAGTTCAAGTCAATAAATGGCCAGAGTGTAAATGGAATATTTGACCCATATAGGGTCAAAGAGCTTTCAGAGTGCGTTTTGTTCTGTAAGAATGCCATAGATCCAGTTTTCGTGACTTGCTGCTCTTAGCGTAACTTAATTAAATCATAACATGGTAAGTTGTAATTTAGGATGTGTTGTTGATTTAACTTAAAAATAAAATTAGTTGTGCTTCTCTTTTGCCTACCAACCCAGGCAGTGTAGAGCGTGAAATGGTTACAATAACTTCTGAATAAAGTACTCTTCTTCGACGTTATTGATTATAAGCTTGCACTCCCAATTTTACTAATATTATGCTCTGAAGTAGCTACGGGAAATATGTTTGAAATATAGATAAAATAAAAGAACATCATGTTCCTACGTTCAAAGTAATAAACTTACACTTAGTGTTCTTGATTGGAAAGACAAACTTTCTGGTATCTTAAGTTCCGGAAAGCTTTATTCCTAGTCGTGTTCAGCGAATCCAGTACGTTAACGGTCAGTTGACAATTATGGTTCGATTAGGTACCTACTGGGTGACAAAGAGATACTGTACCTAGAGATCAAACCATAATAATATATTTCACAGGTGCACATTTAACAGCACATATTATGTACTATGCCGGTTCAATTTAAAGGAAATACAGTACGTGACATAAGGAGTCATACGTTAAAGCTCAATTAGTGCACTTATATGTTCACAGTTTGTTCAGTTGTCTGGTTTTACACATTGCATGGATTTGGGGTCACATTGACGAATCCAAAGGCACTATGTATACAACGCGTAACTATACAATTAAACTACCTATTGAATTCTTCTAATTTAATGAGTGACTCCTGCCCTGCGTGTTGATGTAACTACCATTTATGGGGCTTCTTCACGTTTTAATGATAACTTGATGTAAAATCATGAGCTTCGTGGATCAATAAATAAATAA
>JAQFZY010002620.1:0-11337 GCA_034696285.1 Hypogastrura burkilli
CTTTCCTAAACATGACTTCCGACTTTCAAAGTACTATTCCCTGATTGCCTACCTCCTAGAGTTAAGTAATCGCTAATAGCTTCCGCTACCCTTTATACGTAAAATACATAGTATAATGCGGGCTAAAGTGAAGCTCTAAGCATGCGTCTACGGGAAGGTATTCAGTTGACTTTTTACTCAGATCAGTCTCTCTACTACATATAGTCTGTAGTGCGTCAAAGGAGTCAGAATTCATAATTGGAAGGTGGGACAAACCTACGCATTTTGCTGAATTGAATTAGCTAAGGTACTCAATAAGAAATGGAGAAAGCAGGGAGGGAAGGAAGTTCTTTGAGGAGACTCGAACTGTTTAAGTTGATGGGAAAAGTTGGGGCTGGCTAGAAGAGTGCGTGTCCCAAAGCATTGAGCTCAACGTGGCTCAACCTGGGAGCACCCGTCGGAGAAAACATTTTCCCTAAGTGGCTCTCAAAGTACATACAATGTAGTACTCAATCAGGGACTCCATAAAGGATTTTAATACCAACTGCTGCTGACAATCAACTGAGGACTCATTCTTATATTATCGACTACAGAGGAGGCCTTCTTTCTTATGTTACCGCTAAAAGTCCCCATATATAGGTATGTATATACTAACCAAGCAACAAAGTTCGAATTTCCATTTCTGAAGCCCATTCAAATTTACTACTATACTGCGACTGTCAATATTAGCTGGTTGTTGTTGCGGATTGTTTAAGTAATTACATTAGGACATTATCTATGCTAGTCAGTTTGGGGAGCCAAATTCAATTCTCACAAAATTTCTTATGGAAATCTATTATGGGACGTCTAGGTAAATGTTAGTTCTAAAGGAGAATTGCAACCCCTTGCCAATGGCGCAGATTGCTTGACAATGGAATACATGGACATTATTTATAAACCGAAAATAAACATCCCTATTCCCATTATATGCTCTAAAATGTTTTAATTTCGATATATGATGATATTTGCAACCGCTTTACTTAACATCAAAATATCCTTGGTTATAAAATCGAATATGCTGTTTTGATGGCCGAGTAAATTAGTCTACTCTCCAATTCTATTTTTTTTTAATCCTTTCGGCATAATTAGCTGACGAATGCTGGTTAACTAAATATTAGACGTGGGTTCCCTAATAGTTTTATTAGCGATATTATCTCGGAGAGAATTAAGGAATATCGGCGTGGACCTCGGATTAGCTAGCCCTAATATGACTGGATATTCAGACTAACTCGGCAGGTGTGAGGTATCTAGAATCTAGGTCGACCCTGAAATAGTTGAGTGCCCTGCCACTTAGCACCCACAGGTCCTGGTTGGGCTGAGTAGAGGCCGGATCCTTCCAGTCACCAATTGTGCCTCGAAGTTCCGTTCTACCTATCTCCCATATGTACCTTCCTTCCCAAACCTAGCTGGTAGGCCTGCCATTAATTCGGCAGCCTTGCCAAAGCCAAACCTACCTATTGATTTCCAATCCTGTTTTCTCTCTGAGTGTTCTGAACCGCTTAGGTCGTCTGAGCCTCTTAGTTAGTCAAGGAGAACGGCTTTCCCTTTGTGTACTATTTCCCGGCCGCACACTTTCACCCAGAGCCCCAGTACACACTTGACTCGAGGAGCCGACTTAGCCGGCTTCTTAGCTCTCTCTACACCACCAGGCAGGCCTCGAGCCACCCTACAATAATTACAAACATTAGGATTCGATTAGAAGCCCAGGTCGGGAATACACCTTCTGGTAGTAAATCAAGTTGGAAAGGTGGACTTCTGTCTAAAAAAAAGTGTAATCAGCTCATAAATAAAACTGAGTCACAACTTGAGTCCGTTCGAGCTAATCTAGCCTAGTCTTACCTTTGTACACTAAACCAAGTCATTTTCCAAGAATCAGGGTTTTAACAGCCAAAATTCAGTATTTTTAGTCGTGTTTATAAGGTCCCTGGAAAGTTTAGTGCTATGATTACAGTGAACTGGAGCCCGTTGGAATGGGAACCCATGACCGAGCCGTCCTCTCGTCACTACCAAAACTAACACTTGAATTGGAATACCACAAAGCTTCATATCAATAGTTTCAGTTCCCACACTGTTCGCATTCGAAGACAATTACTTGCTCCGGAGGAAACTACAGTACGTGGAAATTATTCATAAATTGGACTTGCGATCGGGAACGAAGTCAGGACCGGGTACACAAATGCATTAGTGAATTAGTACTGACGTAGGATTTAGCGGTCGCATTTCGTATTTGGGAACTAATTGCAAGAAATCCAAGGTGCGGAATCATGTCCAAAGGCCGCTGCCGAATTACTTCTCCCCATACAGTTGTTCCAATTGACTCCTAATGGCCGCTTCCATATTGAGCTTATTGGCAAAAGTTAAAGAATGTGACCCTGGGACCCGGAGTCGGGTATAAAGAAGAATGGACGAATTTTCTCTGGCTGGCGGAAGCGGTCAAAATGAGCCGGTGGCCCCCAGCTCCCACTACAACAAAATTTCGGACAGTCTCCGCCGGGTCACGCCACAGCACTTGTCTTGCTCTGTATTTTGTGGGGGAAAGCGGTGCAAGTATGAGCGGGGGTCATATTGGTCACCCGATGCCTGCGCCGTCACGGGGCTCTACTCACATTGGTGAGTCATAGGCGTTGGACATACTCAGCTCTGGGCCGAAGAGATACAAATACAGTTAAAATTACTCACTGTTTCCATGTATTTATTGCTCGTCACGGAAGTAAGGTTTTACGCCGTCAAAATATTACAGGTGTACGTAGGCTTTCTTAAATGGGACAATTTATACTTCTAACTCTGTTTAACCTCAGGAGTTAAGACTCTATAACAGTGTGGCAGTCCTCTGGTCCATTTTACACAGAAAATGACGCATGTTATAATTTGACATACAAGTACTAATATTTGTGAGTGTTTCCCGAGATATACACACTAGTACACATTATGCGAACGAGTAAATATAGAGTTGGTCGCAAATAATTGTTTGTCTGTTTTACATACCAGATTGACAGCCGGTTCATACTCCATAGGCCGACCTGAACCTGAGTCATGTTGTTTGGTTAAGTTGAAGATTTACTCATTTCCATACTTTCCTTTGTGCTCAAGTCTATATTTTTTGGGAAAATTAAATACAAGCCTTGTAATTTGAAAGCACATACATACCTACACATACATCACATACGTCAAAGAGTGAGGTAATATAACGACTCTCGTGTTCCAGTTTATTTGGGTCAAATTACTGGGAAGAGTCTTCAAAACACAAGCGATACGATTTCATTAAGCATAAGCACTACATTATTACTTAGTGTGCTACCTTAGAAATGCCTACGTGGTTTACTCTATTTTTATTTTCCCTCTTATTGATCCGCTTTCATTGTATGTACCTGGCAGGATAACTGATGACATTCTAGCCATGTCCCGTCCAAGCACTACGCTCATTGAGGAGTACGACATTTTAGGACAATTTGACACGTAAGCCCCTCTTTAATATTTCCTGTGGCTCTTCGGCACTTTTCCGGACGTTCCTCCTATTCTGAGTTCTGAGTGGGTATTCTAATTTCAAGGAAATACGACGTCCACCTTTTTTGAGGTGAGCGAGTGATTTGATGTTCCATAAGCTCACTAGCGGAGACGAGGCGATAGATTTTCAAATATTTAGGGGTCCCGTCGTAAACTGCCAAGTACGATGTATGCATATAAAGCTACAGTACACGGCAGAAGAGTACGTTAGCTCGAGAAAGGAGAAGCACACGGCCTTCTTGCTCCGACATTGAATTTGAAGCAAACTCTTCGGGAATGCCCTTGACGAGAATCCCCTGTATAAATACTGTCCTGACATTAGAAAGGTGGGCCAGGAGTGCAATAATTCCTGAAGGGGTTTTATGTACTATGTACAAAGAACCAATTCAGCCCGGACAGATATTAAGCTCCCCGTTACCTGTGTATATTTTATTTATAGATTTCAGTCCTCTGTAGGAAATCGCATGGGAAGGGAAGAAGGACTTTCATGAATATTCCCATTATTTCTCCTCGTGCAAAAGGCACGTATTCCAACTTCTGTGGAGTCCAACTTTTGGTCGACGGAGAAAGCAAAATACTGCATAAATGCATAGACGCGCTTACATCTACGTTTACGTACATACATAGTTGTACCAATAATGTCAGAATTTATGTATGTAGTATTTGCTTAAGCCAAATCTTAATGCTACCCGAAAGATATGAACTTTAGCGGAAATTGAAAAAATGCATTTGAGCAAATACTATTGATGTTGGACCCGAAAGCTTTAGTCGACTTATTGGGCAGCCATTAAATATGTATGTACAAGACATCTAATGCATGCCTTCTGCTTAGATTGGAGTTTATACTGAAGCCACTTTTCCAAATCTCCTTAGAATGTGTTTCAATTGTTCATACCGCACGATTGCCATATTGAGCAGTATATGTACAGTATGTAGACTGTTTGGCGGGATCATAGTTCACACATCATCGAAATAGGCGACTATGTCGGAAAGATAGCCCGGAGCCAATTTCAGAACCCAGGAAGGACTGCTCTATGCATTCCTAAGCTGTATACTCTATACTTTCACTACTCCGCTTATATTGTGTGTGTGTTTTGGAGGCGTGGCCTGACCGGAGTCCTAATGTGGGATTTCCTTAATTTATTTCCCCTACAGATTAGGAATCAAGTCTGTGATTAATCTGGAAGTACCTGGAGAGCATGCCAGTTGTGGGCTCACGCCGCTCCATTCCAGTGGATTCTCCTATGACCCGCTCACGCTCATGGAGACCGGAAGTAAGCCTTTCACCTACTTTCTCCTGGCTCCAAAGCTCTACTTTTCAAAGATAATTCAGCTTCTGCTCCGGAGAACTAGTTTGTCAATGAGAAATTAAGCGGATAGGGGTGGAAAGGAACTCGACTTATGAGGAAACCGTACAATTTGAGCATGCCAAGGTCTTTTGGGCTCATTTGGTGAAAGCTTATTCGAAAAGGAAACCGTAATGCGTTGCAGACGAAATGTTTATCAAATTGGCCAACTTTTTCGTAGATTTCACTCGATTCCTTAGTTTCAGCATAATGCTGATGCTCATACAGAAGTTAATTTAAATACAATACGCATACCATATACCTATACCACTAGGGCTTCAGCCTCAAACTGTGCTCGACTCCATTAGCACTTCATCCTGATCCACAGGGAGCCCTTCAAAAGCAGAACTTTTTTGCCGCCTAGTACGTGTAAGCGAAAGCGGAAATTAAGCTAATGCTTGGAACATGAATCTTTTCCGGGCATGCTCTAATTAGACTGACACTCAGCCCAAGGGCCGGAAATGATCGCTCACGCTCACGCCCTAAACATGAACGGCCCGATTACGATAATACATATATCTCTGTGTGTGTGTGCAGTATGCGTCTTTACCCGTATACTCCGTATATGCATATGTATAAGCTTTCAAAATTCATTCTGGACATTCCACTCACACAGCGGTATCAATGATCAATGGCAAACAGTTGAACCAGTCATCATCGCCTACCGAAACCGTCAGCAACGTACACGCGCGACCAATTTTGCACGTTACATTTGAGGATCGAGAGCGCTAAACCGACAATTTTTAATAGATGTTAGGCTTGTCCGGTTTGTATCCATACTGTATTCCTTGTAACCTATGTTTCCTTGTAACGCCGGGGTTGTTAGCAGTTTAGTCGGTCCGGGTGACTTTTGAGAATTATTATCTAGAGCTCGCCAGTGGGATGAGTTATGGGCTTACCATCTCACGTCCTAACACTTCACTATTGCACTAGCGAGTAAAGTCCCAATGTTATTTGGTGCGCCTTAAAATAAAAACTTGGCTTAGGAGGCGTAGGAGACGGAAGGGAAAGGTGAAGGGGTTTTCGAGGAAAGGAGAAACAAGGTTTTTATTTTCAGGTGCACCAAATAACATTGGGCATTTACTCGCTTCTACAATGGTGAAGTGTTAGGAGAAGGTGAGAACACTACCTATACCTACACATAGGTCAATTCTCACCCGGCCACCCGGACCGACTAAACTTCGAACAAAGGTGATATTAGGAGCGGAATCAACTTGGATACGATCAGAAATTGGAATCAGGCCAAACACACACGAATTAGATGAAGTGCCTAATTCGGATCCAACAGGAATTCGAGTTGGGTCCATGAGACTTTCCAGCCCATCCAGAAAAATTAAAACCTTATGGTTTTATGGAGCCTGATTGGGAGCTTTTTGAAAAAGTTAGGGACCGGTATCGGATATTTAATGTATGGAAATTGAATCCGACAATTATGGAAAGAATCCTTGTATCGGAATCAAACTTTTTGTGAGAAAAGTATCATAATCGGAAAAGAAATGTAAGGTTTTCATTGGAATCTATATTTTGTTGCATACCTAACACGCATCCTGGATGAAAGATCATACTTGGAATTGGTAAACGGTTGAAATTGTGCTATTGGAAATGGAATCGATAATTGGAAGATGCTGCGGCATCGGAATTTAAATTGATAATCGGAAAAACAATTTTGAAGTCGGAATTGGAATCGATAAGCGGAATAAATAGTGGTATTGGAATTTGAATCAACCTTGCTAGGAAAGAACGGAATCTAAATCAGAGTCAGAACCCTTTGCCAGACGTGATTTTGAATCGGAATAAAATTAGCCTAATTTAAATGGTCTTAAACATTCTTTGCGAAACAGTTTACTTTTACAATTACTCGTGGCGGGACTACGGGGAGGCCTCCCTGGCCTTCCTCCTGGACATGGTCAAAGTCCTGGCCTTCTCCCTGACTGAAGGGAAAGTGGCGGTCCATTGCCATGCCGGGCTGGGCCGAACCGGCGTCTTGATTGCCTGCTACCTCGTCTACGGCCTCCGACTCCGGGCCAATGATGCGATCCGGCTGGTCCGGAGCAAGCGGCCCGGCTCCATCCAGTCTCGGCTCCACATCCTCATCGTCCAGCAATTCGAGCAGTTCATCCTTCCAAACTGCATTGTCTTCTGTAATCGAGACCTGCTCAAGGACCGGAAGCTCCAGGACTTCACGCTCTCACAGTACTTGAAGCGACAGCGGATCATTCTCCATGGAAGGGAGTGCAAGACGCTCCGGGTCATACCAAAAGTAAGTATTGGAAAATTATTCCGAAAAGAAATGCTATCAAAAGGAACAAAAATACATGATACACTAGCTACATAGTAGTGCCTAGCACGTGGAACCCAGGTGTGGTGTGTCAAACATGCCATTCTCTCATTTCGCTAATCTTCGCGAAATGAAACACTTCCGCTACTACACCCACCTCATTCATGTATTTTATACGTACACCTACGCCTGTTCGAACTTTAATTCAAAACTAACATGCAAAAGATACAAAATACCATTCAATGCTAATTGTGACTCATATCACGAAATTATGGGCTTAGACTCAATTAAATATTGAAAATGTCAAGAACTCTGTGGCTATGGTGTGCTGTTTAAATTCCTTCATCAGTCATACATAAGACAAATAATTTCTAAACCAAAGAAAACACCAAAATATGTAAAGAGACCGCTGCTCATATGTTTATATGCGGTTGTAGTGGCTGAACTTATTTGGCTGATTGGCTGAATGCTATGATTTTTCTGCAAAACAAAATTTTCTCGGCGAAATTCACGCATTATAAACCTTTCTAATACAAATGATGTTAAATTATGTTTAATAAAACAAAAATCTCTTTCTAAGATCAGGGCTTGTGCTAGACGCGTTCTTCGGATCCGTCCAGCCTCAATTTTGTGAAAACCTTAATAAATATATCATTGACGTGTTCGTTCGTAGTATGTATTAAAAATGTCTACGTGTCGAGGGGATTTTAAGAACGGAACTTCTGTAATATTTCTAGATTCTGAATGTGATCTGTGAGAGACTCCTGTTCCTCTGTGGGCGGAGCGGGATTCTGCCTTTAATTCCACAAGAGGACGAGGACCCGCAGCCCATCCCTATGACCCCTGACACGCCCTTGAGTGAGAGCACGACAATCATCCCAGTCTCTGGCTCAGCTTCCTCCACCCCAACCGATGTCGGATCTTCTTCCCAGAGTCTCAAAAGCTCAAGTAGTGTAAGCTCGACCTGGCGAAACTTTTTAGACTAATTCATGAAGGCTCCTCTGTCTGGCCAAGTACCCGAAAGTGTCACGGTCCACGGTTGTCCTCCATAAGCTTAGGCTAAGTAACGATGTTATATTATACATCTGTTAATGTTAAAGCGCTCGAATATACGGATATCCACCAACAGAGCGTACCCAATCAAGTTACAAGAACGAAGCGCCCCGTACCTGTAAGAGATAATTGTTTTACCGGTATATAAGGCACTATAAATTCAAATCGTTCAATCAGGTGAACTAGTTTTGGGTTCCTTGTGACTCCTATTAGATCTAAATTAGGTTAGATAAGGTCTGGACTAAAAAAAAACAATTCGGGTCGTGTGAATTCAATTGTCACGGTATTTCTTTACTAAATCGTTTTTTTTTTAAATATTCAAATGAGTACGTTGGTACGCTACGTAATTGATTGGGAAGGAATTGGGAAAGGATTGAAGATATGTAAGTATGTTGAAGCAAGCTTTACAGATCTTATTACAAGTTCGCAAATCCGAACTGATTTTTTTATATGTTTGAACAATCAATCTAGTACCTAATGAAATGGAAAGTAATACAAATCAATGTAAATACTGTAGTAATATATTTCAAAATGAATAAATAGGGGCAGTCTAATACTAGGTCAAAGCGCATTTCCCTTTGATAACCGACCATTCACGGAGCTTGAGAAAGTCGCTCCATACTGCCTTTGCTACCTATGTATACTATTTAAATGTATTGAATAAGGACTGGAAGTCAAATTAACATGAGAAACGGGCATGGCCTGTGACATTTTTGGAGGCTTGCCTGAACCGGAACCGCCCAACTAATGCCCATCTTTTGGACCAGGTCAGAGTAGAGATTCCGTACCGGCCGATAGACGTGGTGCGGGCCCTGCTCTCGGACCACTTGAACATGGCCGAGGGCCTTTCCCGCTACGTCCGCCAGTACCGACTCGAGCTGAACCAGAAGGGCCTCGGGGCCTGGAACCGGCTCGCCAATGAGAAGAATCTCTACGTCCTCACCGCTCTGCTCCTCCTCTGGCTCGAACACCTGCGACACGCTCTCCTGGGCAGCGAGGAGCTCACCAACGTTGTCCTCCATGCCAGCGACCATCGGGAGACGCTCCGAAGGCTCCCTCTCGAAACTGCAGCAACGCTCAGCTACCTCATGCACTTCGTGGCGAGTCTGGAGCCAGAGCCATTGGAACTGGAAACCATCCTAAGGCGCCTCTCGGCCTCCCTCACGCTTCGAACGGTCTTTAGTGCAAAGGACATGACCATTCATGCCGGCTACCACTCCATCAATCCTGAGAAAGGTAAGTCTGTTATCTCCTTTGAATGCCCGATGGCGCCTATGACAGGTCTGGACTCCAATTATATCCCCGATTTCAAATAAGCCCAATATCAAATCCTCTTTAAGTTATTCTGAGTGCGATTTTTTTTTTAAATAGACATCGAAATGCTGGTTCCAATAGTCTGAATAAGGTGTACTGGAAAAAAACAAAAACAATTATATTGTGTTCCAATAGGCAAACCACGGAAGCTGAGTGACGGGACGCTGACCAAGGTTATGATGGTCCTCCGTGGGATCGTTGAGGAGCACACGGAAGAGAATACTAAAATGGAAATGCCAATTGTTGAAGTTAAAATCACGTCCTCTTGAAGACTTTTTATTGATAGTTACCTGAAAGGAGTGCTATTAGCATGCCCATGTATGAATAAGCTAAAATTCTTCAACTCTTCAGTCGAGTACTACCGAATTACGTCCATAACAATATCAATACCCATATATATGCAGTAATATTCTACATATGTAACACGCTGTACCTATCATATCAATGTACCACTATCGTAGCAATAAAAAATGTACATTTCGGGTTTCGGGTCAATAAACAGTGTAAAACACATTCAATCATTGCCGACGGTTTCATGCACACTTTCCGCCGCGTAAGGCTGGGCAATAGTGCTGGGCATACCGAACAAGTTTAATACTATTTACATTAATGAATGTTTTAAGAACGACGATTACCAATATTTTGGCACGCGTGTCGAACTAGGAAATTGAATTTCACAGTTTAAGCGAAGGCTATTCCATCAGATACTACTACTATTTCCAGGGATTTACTAATCACATAGATACATGTAGTGGGTAAAGCATGCTTCAGGACTTCCGGTTCCGGCAGCTATATTTACCATTAAAAAAAATATAATACACAAAAAGTGAGATCGGACTTTCCATTAAGCAAAAGGCAAACCTGGCCCTACCCTGGCATGTAATACAAAGCGACATTATCATAATATCGCAGATCGAAATGTTAGGCAACTCGATTCGTTTCTCAACATACAGAGCCACTCGACGTCTCTTGGTTCCACTTTTGGCTTTTGATGTCGAAACTCAAATAAAGACTCAACTGCGCCTATAGCCTGACGCCGCGTCGGACGGTAATACATAATAGGTAGCCGCGGTCTATCCTGTAATTAAATTATATATGTATAATAGGATATTGTCCATTCCGGGTTCCTGTTCCTACTCCTATCACGAATTAATACAATATAAACATCCTTAAGCATTATTATACAGGTACTTAACACGTAGGCACCTTTGAATCTACTGGAAATTGTGATTGTAATTGTAAGTAAATCATAGAGTAAATAATTAAATTGGAAAGTGATTCTCTGTTCCTGTTTTTTAAATGAATACAGTTATATTTATATCTGGAAATTGAAACATGAATTTTGAGCAGATTTAAGATGTCCCCGCCCTGCAGAATCGGACCGTCCATTCTCAATGCTGACCTTTCACAAATACTAACCGAGTCCCAGAGGCTCATGGACGCTGGGGCTGACTACTTACACTTGGACGTGATGGACGGTCATTTCGTTCCTAACCTCACTTTCGGTCATCCTGTTGTCAAATGCCTAAGGCCTAAGGTCCCAGAGTGTTTCTTTGACATGCATATGATGGTGGAGAAGCCGGAACAGGTACTGTGCATCGGATTCCAATTTTGGAACAAAAAATGAGTGATTAGTAAGGAGCGGATTTCCGGTTCTAAAAAAACTCGATATTCGGCGGTTTTCGGCCTTTAAAAAAAGTAGTACTTTTCGGCTGCTACATATACTTTTTCGGTCCCAAAAAAAACAGTGTTTTATATACATTGAATTCAGGTTTTAAAAAAATATATTTTTATTATCAAATATTTTTCTTTACTATTGAATAT
>JAQFZY010002621.1:0-11336 GCA_034696285.1 Hypogastrura burkilli
ACCGTTCGGGCCTGGCGATCATGAATACTGTTGACAAACCAGTTTTCCGGCCTACCGGTAGCCCCACGACCCCGGGGGGACCCGCAAGGGTCGCCCGAGGACAATTTGAGTTAGCAGCGGATTCGGATAAACTAGAACACACATAATCAATCTCTTTCAACGCTTTTAAAAAAATCGTTGCATTGACGGGAAATTTGAATACATTAGCGAACATTGGGGTTCATTTCACTGTTGTGATTCATTTCACTGTAGGGATTCGTTTCACAGTTGGGATTCGTTTCACTGTTGTCATTCGTTTCACAGTTGTGATTCGTTTCACTGTAGTGATTTGTTTCACAATTGTGATTCATTTCACAATTGTGATTCGTTTCACAATTGTGATTCGTTTTACTGTACTGATTTGTTTCACAGTTGTGATTCGTTTCACTGTAGTGATTCGTTTCAAAATTGTGATTCGTTTTACTGTAGTGATTTGTTTCACAGTTGTGATTCGTTTCACTGTAGAGATTCGTGTCACAGTTGTGATTCGTTTCACAGTTGTGAATCGTTTCACTGTAGTGATTCGTTTCAGTTGTGATTCGTTTCACTGTAGTGATTCGTTTCACAGTTGTGATTCGTTTCACTGTAGTGATTCGTTTCACAGCTGTGATTCGTTTCACTGTAGTGATTCGTTCCACAGTTGTGATTCGTTTCACTGCAGAGATTCGTTTCACAGTTGTGATTCATTTTACCATAGTGATTCGTTCCACTGTAGTGATTCGTTTCACTGTTGAAATTCGTTTCACCGTAGTGATTCGTTTCACTGTTGAAATTCGTTTCACCGTAGTTATTCGTTTCACTGTTGAAATTCGTTTCACCGTAGTGATTCGTTGATTCATTTCACCATAGTGATTCGTTCCAATGTAGTGATTCGTTTCACTGTTGAAATTCGTTTCACCGTAGTGATTCGTTTCACTGTAGTGATTCGTTTCACAGTTGTGATTCGTTTCACTGTAGTGATTCGTTTCACAGTTGTGATTCGTTTCACTGTAGTGATTCGTTTCAGTTGTGATTCGTTTCACTGTAGTGATTCGTTTCACAGTTGTGATTCGTTTCACTGTAGTGATTCGTTTCACAGTTGTGATTCGTTTCACTGTAGTGATTCGTTTCAGTTGTGATTCGTTTCACTGTAGTGATTCGTTTCACAGTTGTGATTCGTTTCACTGTAGTGACTCGTTTCACAGTTGTGATTCGTTTCACTGTAGTGATTCGTTTCACAGCTGTGATTCGTTTCACTGTAGTGATTCGTTTCAGTTGTGATTCGTTTCACTGTAGTGATTCGTTCCACAGTTGTGATTCGTTTCGCTGCAGAGATTCGTTTCACAGTTGTAATTCATTTCACCATAGTGATTCGTTCCACTGTAGTGATTCGTTTCACTGTTGAAATTTGTTTCACCGTAGTGATTCGTTCCACTGTAGTTATTCGTTTCACAGTTGTGATTCATTTCACCATAGTGATTTGTTCCACTAGTGATTCGTTTCACTGTTGAAATTCGTTTCACCGTAGTGATTCGTTTCACTGTAGTGATTCGTTTCACAGTTGTGATTCGTTTCACTGTAGTGATTTGTTTCAGTTGTGATTCGTTTCACTGTAGTGATTCGTTTCACTGTAGTGATTCGTTTCACAGCTGTGATTGGTTTCACTGTAGTGATTCGTTTCACAGTTGTGATTCGTTTCACTGTAGAGATTCGTTTCAGTTGTGATTCATTTCACCATAGTGATTCGCTCCACTGTAGTGATTCGTTTCACTGTTGAAATTCGTTTCACCGTAGTGATTCGTTCCACTGTAGTTATTCGTTTCACGGTAGTGATTCGTCATTCTGTGTGGCCCGTAGGGCTACACGCATGAGCTCGTTAGACCACTTGTTAAAGGTTCAAACTTACATAGCTTATTCTCTTAAGTTGTAGAAATTCGTACTATATATGTATTACACGGGAATAATTTGAGTCAGCGAGAGGAGCAGTCTAAATAGCTCGTTGTGATGAAAGAGCAAATGAATAGTGATGGTAAAAGCATTTGGATTTCGGATCCCTTGCAATGTTTTTCAGAGGACATCTGGAGCAAAGGGACACAAGGAAACTTGTATACTTCTATTATAAGTCGGATGTTGAGCATAGTTAAACATCTACAACTTGTCGTAATGTATAAGGAAATAAGAACTAAACATTTGTACGGCTAGTAGCTGTATACATGTAGGCTTCCGATGGAAGTGAACATCTTGATTCGGAATAGTACCGTCAACATATTGTTGTGCTGCAGCAGTACAGTATAAGTATACATGTTAGAGATTTGTAGTGTGTATTGTGTTGAACTTATGTTGAATATTACATGCAGTCAGAACTTGCCTCCTCCATTTTGTTGACTTTGGAAGGAAACATGTGGAAGCCATGTTTCCTTCGCGTTAAACATAGTGCTACTTGGGTTACATTTATCACAACTTCGTATAATATCACACAAGTGCTCTGACGAGCTCCTGCGTTGCCATACGTGCATGGAATGACGAATTACAACAGTGAGACGAATAAAAACTGAAACGAATAATAAAAGTAAAATAAATAAATATAAAAAAATATATAAAATTCCCGCCAATTAAACGAAATTTTAAAAAGTTTTGAAAGAAACTGATTAGGTGTACTTTAGTGTATCCGAAATGCTACCTTAAGTTGACATTGGTTGACCCTTGCGGGCCACCAAGGGGTCATGGGGTAACCGGTATGCGGTAAAACTGGTTTGACACGCATATTCATGCACGCCAGGCCGTTACGATCATTTGAATATGGCACACGACATGATTAGGTCGGGTAACCCTTGCTGGTCCCCCCGGGTCAAGGGGTCACCGGTAGGCCGAAAAACTGGTTTGTCTACTGTATTCATGCTCTCCAGGCCCTGACGATCATTTTGATATGTCACATGACATTTTGTGGTCGGTATGACCACGGATGGCCTTCCGGGGCACCGGTGGGTCACGGTTGGGTCAAAATTTCGGGTCTAGCCATAAAGTCAGATTCCCTATGTGCTTCTGGTCAATTTGATATGTCCCATGAAACATGAGAATGTCCGGTCTGGGTGACCCTGGTTGACCGTTTGGGGTCACCGGAGGTGTCATGGAGGTGTGAATTCACGTTTTGCTCACCATATCTGGAAACCCGAGATACAGCCAAAAAAATTTTTATGTCGCATGCGCTAGTTGTGGAAACTTTCGTAGAATAAAATTTTTTTAGACCCCCCGTTTGAAGGTCAAGGAGTCATTTGCAGGAATTGTACATTAGATTTGTAGAATCTACGCAAGAAGTTGAGTCTCGAGCCGCTGACCCCATGTACGTTGTTTCGTGCCAATTTTAAGTCATCGTCTATCTAACTATTACAAAATTAAAACAGACTATAGGCTGAACGCAGGATTCCAGACGTATGTCTCAACCTACACCGACCAAAAACATCACACAAAAAGTTATGATCAATCCGGTGACCAAGTTACTTTGTCAGATTTTTAGGGTCATGGGGTCATGACTTACCGGCCAAAAACATGACCCCTAGCAACGAATTTTTTTTACCTTTGTTTACATTTTTGAGAAATCCTGAAGGAATTCGTTGTCACTTTTATATCCGGCACAGCTCATAACAACCGGAGCCAGCATACACAAATTCCAGCAACACGGCACTAGCATCCCGATTTGTAGGTTCTTAATTAATTCGTTTAAACTGTTTTGCTAACATCATACCATCTTTAGAGTTAGGTAATCGATTTAGTAACTAAACGAAATATTTGTACTAATTCGTTCCAAGCGTAGAGCCAACCTCGCCAAGCGGTGGAGCCGCGTGCGCAAGTATAAGACACGAGCCGAAGGCTAGGTCGTTACTTGTAGGTTATAAAAAGATATTAGGAGTTTTGGACTAAGTATAAAAAATGCACCAGAACAAATGCTCAAGTAAAAAGTCGCAGAGTATGCCCGATGAGTGTGTTCTAAAAAGGATGAAACAAGTTGATTATAAACCAATAACTATTTTGTTGAAGAATGAAAATTCACGATGGTCCCTTGGCAAGTCCTGCTTTCTGATATGGCTTTTGTGAATACAGTCATGAGCGTATTTTAACTTTGGGGATATTTATAACTGTTTCTGTACTAAATGACTACTGACAGTTTTTTATTGGGCCGGGTAAGAATGGGGCGCCACTGCACCTTTCTTCGAATTATTAACAAATATAACTATGCCAAGAGACCATCGTGAATTTTCATTCTTCAACAAAATAGTTATTGGTTTATAATCAAATTGTTTCGTCCTTTTTAGAACACACTCAGGCATACTGTGTGACTTTTTACTGGAGAATTTTTTTTATTTCCAAATTTTTACGGGTCACAACTGATCACAACTGATGTCATGCGATTCATACCACCCACACCATTCACTTGGGTATACTTGATTAGTATAAGCTTTAACATAGTTATGGGTGACACATGAGACTAATACTACAGATAATGGCCATTAGATTTCCCTATTTAAACGTGTGTTAGGAAATAGGCCCCAGATCGGTTGGTAAAAGGTCAGATAACTCCAGAGCCGTTTAACCTATCGAGGTCAAATTAAGTTTGTTTGAAAGGAGTTTAAATGAGCTACAACAATTTCAATATCGGAAAGTCGTAAGTGCAGTGGAAGTGGGTTAATGGGCACACCGAGGTCGTTTTAGGGTAGTAGGAGTTAATAAATACTATGTTTGAGATCCGCGCCATCCATGGGACCAAATTAACCAAGCTTTATGCGTCTTTAATTTTTAGCCTAGGATGAGCCGTTTTCTCAGAATCGTTGTCCGAAGAATTTAGAGGGGGAGGGTAAATGCATATCCTTCGGAAGAAACCTTTAAACGCTTTTCCATTTTGTTTATTTACACGTTTTAAGGTTACCATTGCGTCCACTCATGCAAAAAGTGCTAATAACATTAGCGGATGTGCCTTATGAAGTACGAAACAAGTTAAATTAAATTAAACAGAATTAAAATCTCATTTAATAATCACTAATAGAGTATTTACTTAAAAAGGCGACATGACGTCACCTTTTATAGGAATGAAGCTACCGTCCGTCCGTCCGTCCGTCTGTCTGTCCGTGTGCAATACTCCTCCTCAACCGTTCAACATTAAGGATTGGAGTTTTCACTAATAGTCACCTCAGGTCATGAGTATTACTATGGCAAAAGTAGAGTGACCTACCTCACCTCTAAGGGTTAAGTAACTTAAGGGGTCAGCTTTCAATAAGTTTATGTATTTTAGTCTATGTAGTCCGACAGCACATGAGGAACTTATGCACACACTAAAACGTACACTCCACTCGCACATGAAACACTCTCACCCGCTCTTTAGTCGGGTTCTGTGTTATGTGTGTCATACTCTTAAGCGGTTCCAACCGCACACTTTCACATACCGCACACCTCACACTTGTTATTTTCGTCTGTCTTTCTGCCCATGCGAAATCCTTAATAACTGCGCAACCTTTTGTTATCATAATTTGTCACTAGTCGAAATATAAAATAATTTGTCAAAAATTAACTAATTTTCATGAAAAAATGAGTAAAAAGTGGTAACTATTTATAGTAGTAATTCTTAATCCCGAAACCAATAACCAATCACCCAAAGCACTTTACCGCCTCTGTGCTTAATTTTGTACAGATTTCAGCCTGGGCTTTGGATTAAATGCTGGTTCATTATTACCGCGTTAACATAGTGATGCGGTATATGCATTTGGTTTGTCTGTCCGTCCTTCAGTCTGTCCGTCCGTGGACATCGAAACGGCTTCATTCATCTCATAAGATACATAACTGTAGGGTCAGAATCTCTCATTTCGCACGCCATTTGCAAAGTATTTTAGATTTTAGTCAAAATTTTAATTAATAAATAAATTAATAAATAAATAAAAATAATTGGAGAAAGAACAATCCGAAAAAATTTATTCCAAAAAATAAAAGATCCACTGGGTGACGAATTTTTAAAAATTGACTTCAACAATTTGAAAAGTAATTTTTTCAATTTCTCGAAAATGTGGAAGGATTTTTCAAAATTTTGAAAACTTTTTTCCGCATCCTATGAACATTCTCAAATTTTCATGAGTGATTGAACATAATGTTAGAAACATTTACTAAAAAATTCAGAGAGGTTTTTGGATGGGGGCGGGAGCTATGATTTTTTTCAAAAATCATGCCTAGAAGGCATAAATAGCATATCGGGCTATGTTGTAGTTGCGTCGATATTGGTTTGGTTATTGAATTCAATATATCTCCAGCGTTGTAAACTACTGGATGAAATTTCTTTTAATATAAATTTTAACTTGACCTTTTACTCAAGCTTACCTCAATCCAGTGACCCATACAAGGGTCATTAAAGGTCAAACATGCCTTATGACTCGATATAATATAACTTTACTGAGCTTTGTACAATTATTGTTATCGTGGAGCTAGATAAGGCCATAATGAACACTAAAGGTGGCCATTAGCTCAATGACCCACACAAGGGTCATCAAAGGTCAAACATGTCTTGTGACTCGATATAATCAAACGTTCTTGAACTTTGTACATTTATTGTTCTCGTGGTGCTAGATAAGGCTATAATGAACACTAAAAGTGGACATCAGACCAATGACCCACATAAGGGTCATCAAAGGAAATTAAATAAACTTTGCCTTTAGTGTTCGTAACCTTATCAAGCCCCACTAGAGCAATAATTGTACAAAGTTCAAGAAAGCTTGATTATATCGAGTCATAAGACATGTTTGACCTCTGATGACCCTTGTGTGGGTCATTGGGCTGATGTCCATCTTTAGTGTTCATTATAGCCTTATCTAGCACCACGATAAGAATAATTATACAAAGTTCCAGAACGTTTGATTATATCGAGTCATAAGACATGTTTGACCTTTGATGACCCTTGTATGGGTCACTGGGTTGAGGTAAGGTCAAGTTAAAATTTATATTATATGGAATTTTATCCAGTAGTTACAACGTTGGAAATATATTGAATTCAATAACCAAACCAATATCGACGCAACTACGACATAGCCCGATATGCTATTTATGCCTTCTAGGCATGATTTTTGAAAAAAATCATAGCTCCCGCCCCCATCCAAAAACCTCTGAATTTTTTAGTAAATGTTTCTAACATTATGTTCAATCATTCATGAAAATTTGAGAATGTTCATACGATGCGGAAAAAAGTTTTCAAAATTTTGAAAAATCCTTCCACATTTTCAGGAAATTGAAAAAATGAAACAAAAAGTTTCTACGAAATGCTCTTATGTATATACGGATTGAATGGACTTATATTTAATATATAAGAAAATCAACCCTTACCTATTAAAAAATACTTTTCAAAATTTTGAAGTCAATTTTTAAAAATTCGTCACTCAGCGGATTTTTTACTTTTTGGAATAATTATTTCGGATTATTTTTTCTCTAATTATTCTCCACAAATTTTAATTAAAATCAAAAATACTTTGCAATGCCGTGCGAAATGAGAGATTCTGACCCTGAGTACAAAAAAGCAAATCTGCTTCGCCTCGACGCAACCGTTCTACCTGCACCTTCTAAACCGAGTTATCATACAACGAAACTTCGACTACGCTTAACAGCATACAAAATTTCGCCCACTTTATAACGCCTTTCGTCATATGTAAATGGAATCAAACACTGGGAAGCAAAAATAGCTCTTTTCACCGGACTTGACTGAACACATAATTATTTCCTAACTTGAACACATTATGCATATGTATGTATGTTAAATGGAGGGGCGGGGAAAGCCTATGGAAAAGAACAATCACCGCCACGCCGACCAGATCATTATACGGGCCTATTTCGGACTCTCCTGAACAGCATTTACTCTGTGGAACAGTCCCGTTGCTTATTCCTTTGGAACCTTTTCGTTTTCAACCCAAATCTGAGTAGAGAGGGCAAGAGGACCATGTATAGTTCATCTGGGGTCAGAAATGGAGACCCCAGCTCTTCATTGCGGGCTACGACATGAGCCTCACATTTTAAAACAAAGTGATCACGATCCTCGTCCTCCTGTTTGCACAATGGGCATGTCGGTTTGGATACAATGTTAATGGTGAAAAGGTGTTTAGCCAATATACAGTGGGCAGTGACCAGTTGGGTCAGGATATTCAGGAAAACCCGTCCCAGCTTCGCTTCGCTACCCTACACCGCCTCCTGTTAGCCCTGGTCTGGCTTTTCGGAACCTCCTTTGTTTGACGGCAATTGTTGACCCCTTGCCACCTGGTCCCGTGGCGGCGCCGGACGAACTGATCGATGGCAGAACTCACCGTCTCTGTTGAAATATGGATCGAAGGTTGCGGGCCGTAGAATGGCGTTTCTGCCGCTTCCTTGGCCAGTCCGTCCACAATTTCATTACCAAGGTAGCCTCTGCGGGCCGGAATCCATTTTAAAGTTACAACTATATTGAATGAGAGGTCATTTAAAACCTGAGCGCACTCACGCACCAGCTGGCCTTGCTCGGCCTCGCTCGGCAACGCACTGAGTGCGCTCAGGCAGTCTACGTAGATGTTAATGGGCGCTTCTGTGGGTTCCGTCTCCCTAAGGGAGGACGCGAGCCGCAGATTGGCAAATACCTCCGCTTGAAAAACTGTGATGTGTTCCCCCAATGGGAACTGTGCCTCTTCCGTTAGCTCGTCCTGACTCCAAACCAGATACCCAGCGCCCGCCATCCCCTCAATTTTTGATCCGTCTGTAAAACAGGCGAAACCCGGGTCACCTACACCTGGAGCACCCTGTTCCTCCCATTCCTTCCTGGATTTGATCTCTATTGAATATAAGCACGTCGAGAGAGAGCTGGTCTCATGATCGCAAGGGAATTGGATCTCCGAGACCTCGCTACTCAACTTTGTGCACCAGTCTATATGACTTAGGCGGGCAAGACGCCTCCCATGCTCAGCCCATGATAACCACTGTACTGACCTTTGAAGTAGGGCCATGGTCTTTAGTGCTATGTCCTCCAAGTGTACGTCAATTGGAGGGACATCTAATAGGCATTCCAGGTCTGTTGTGGGTGTGGTTCTCATGGCTTTACAGACGCCTACAAGGGCTAAACGCTGTACCCGTTGTAGTGTCTGTAGTGCTACCTGCTTGTATACAGCATGAAACCAGACAACCGCCCCGTAGCCAAGTGTTGGTCTTATTACGGCGGTGTAAAGCCAGAAGGCCATATACGGTTTCAAATCCCATGTTTGACCCAGGGCTCTCTTGCATTGGGCAAGGGCCACTTGGCATTTCCGGGCCTTTGCTCTACAATGTGGTAGCCACGTGAGCTTGTTATCAAGGATGACTCCAAGGTACTTAGCCTCGTTAACATCAACATGGCTTCTCCATCAAGACGGAGTACCTTAACTGTGCCAAGTCGCCTCTTTATGGTAAAGATAATTACCTGAGATTTGGCAGCTAACACTGTCAGATCAAATTCGCGGCACCAGCTGGCTACAATGTTAAGCCCCTGCTGCAGTAAGTCTAGAACAGATTCTAGAACTGTCCCGCCTTGGAGGAGACCTAAATCATCTGCGCAGGCTTGGGACAGCATTTTAGGAAGACGGCGTTTGAGTCGTGTCAACACCTCACTTATTAGTAAGTTCCATAATAGCGGAGATAGCACCCCACCTTGTGGGCAGCCTCTCTCTACCGTTCTTGTTCTTCTGACATCTCCAATTCCAGCCTCTACAGAGCGGTCCACTAACTGCCGTGACACCCAGCGGATACACGGATCACTAAGGCTCTCTCTCCGCATGGCTGCAATTAGAGAGCGATGTGTGGCATGGCTAAAAGCCCCGACAATGTCCAGTAACGCACCAACCGCAAAGTTACCACTAGTCAAAGCCAGCTCAGCTCCTGCCACAAATTGGAGAAGGGCTCCGTCAGTTGAGGAGCCATTCAGATAAGCGAATTGTCCGGCGGCTTTTAGTCCCGTAACCAGGGTTGGGGTCCTAACGTGCCAGTCAATAAGCCTTTCCATAGTTTTCACTAAGAAGGAAGTCAACAAGATTGGCCTCCAGGATGTGGTCGAACTATAGCTGTCCTTCCCAGGTTTCGGAATGAAGGCGGCACGAGTCCACCTCCATGCCTTAGAGACGTATCCCATAGAGAGACAAGCTCTTAGTATTTGAGTCAAATGTGGCACAAGTTCCCTACGGGCATGACATAGCATGGCTGGAAATATTTCATCCGGCCCCGCTGCCTTGTATAACCCGAAGGAAAGAATAGCCCGCATGACCTTTTTAGGAGTTATTACGTTTTCAATATCCTCCGAGTCCCAATTGTCTGTGTCCTCATTCACGGCATCCCTGTTCGGGTCGCTTGGAAAGTGGTTTGACAGAAGTAGGTCTAGAGTTGCCTCCGGACCCTGTGTGTAGCTCCCATCCGTGTTTTTCAGGGAGGCATGCGAAGTGCAGGTGTCATTTGTAAAAAGCTTATATATTCGGGACCCTTGAGGTCAATGTCTCCGACAAAGCTCCTCCATGACTCCCTTCTAGGCACATTAAGGACAACCTGAAAAGCCGTCCTTGCTTCGCAGACCTTCTTACGAGCCTCCTCATTTCGGCCCGTGGTCATGTAGACCCGGTCCGCTTTCCTGTACTCTTTTCTCAGAGAAATGAGATTATTAGGGCAGTCGTGACGAACTCTTTTCAACGGGCAGGCATCATGAAAGCAGTTGATAAGAACCTCATTAAATTTGTTCACTCTTTCTTCGATATCCATGGTATTGGTTATCCCAGAGAGAGGAACGTAAGCCAAGTCGTGATCCACCACTATGGTGTAAGTAAGTGTCCTTTTTTAGCAAATTAGACTAGATAATCTGGGTTGTTTTTTTAAATTGACAGTAACAAATTTGAAAATAAAAGATGCAATTAGAAAAAGCAGGCGACCCTGAGCATAAATTAGAACTAGAACCGAAGAAACAAGTTTCACATATCCAGGGTTAATTTAGCGAAGGTACTCTAGTTTAAGTTAAGGCTATAACAAAATTAATTGGCGTAAAATAACTTATGGACAACGGAGGACCTGAAATGGAAATCAAATTAACCCTGGATATGTGAAACTTGTCTCTTCGGTTTTAGTTCAAATTTAAGCTCAGGGTAGCCTGCTCTTTCTAAATGCATTTTTTATTATGTCTTTGTTATCTAACCAATATAATATTATGACATAGTTTTCACCGTGAACCTACAGCACGCATTTTTCAACCTACACCAACCAAACTCCGCCAGCAAAAAGTTATGCCCAATACGAGGTCCAAGTTCTGAAATGGGATTTTTAGG
>JAQFZY010002622.1:0-11327 GCA_034696285.1 Hypogastrura burkilli
TTTGGTGGGTCTTGGTTGAGAATTGCGATCAGGATTAATCTGACAGACCAAACCTTGGAGTAATTTTATAATAGTTAGACTTCACTACATACTACATGCTTACCCTACCTACAATAAAATGTGTGGGGTACACCTGAATTGGCAATAAATATTGGTCTTGGACCTAATACTCCTCACGAATGAAAATTGCGTACCATGAATTGAGGACGGGATAAGGCTGTAGAAAGTGACGTGACCATTGTCAAGTTTAAGTTTAGGTACTAGGTATTAGCATGTCACGAGCAGCGGGTGAAGGAGTATTTTTACTCTCATTTTTATCCAATGGGCTCGTATCATTTTCTGCAACATGCAAATGGAAGGTGGAATCCTGCTGGTGGATCCTTAATCCTGGTCCCAAAGGGACAATGCCTAATTATAATAGAAACAGATAGCATCTCACAACATCCGCCTCCGCCTATTACCTAACCCTTCACCTATCTCAAACGCTTACGCTTGAGCTCTCTTTCCTAAGTCTGGGCCAGTATTTAACGGTTCCCATTTTTGTATGGAGCTAAAACAATGAATGGCTCCCGGTGGAAAAGTTACTGACTTTCATCAAGACACTGTCTTACTTACTGGTTGCAGGATCACGTGCAATTTTGATAACTAACCAAGCCTAGCCTAGTCCTAGTCTGATCATACATTATTACAGCCCTGTGAGCTAATAAAATGATTTATTCGGCCAGAATCCGTAATTTAATAGGCATACATCAATGTATATGAAGGTGTCATTATAGTATGACATTTTTCCTACATCGGAATTTTGAAAGCCCATCTAACTTGTCAATTCTCAGCGTCAGGTGTCAAAGGAGCCTGATTCCCATGTTGGCAAAGTAAATTCAGAAAGAAGTCAACTTCACCCTAAAAATATACGTTCTGCCCGGAAATATTTAGCCAAATATAAATTAGTTTCTCCTTTATTCAGTTTAATGACTTCGGTTAAAATCGATACCTTTGGGCTATCAATAAGTACAAGCTGAAGCTGAAGGTTGAGATTTGCATATATTCCATCTCGGAAGTATGTTGCAGAAACCTCCCTGCTTTGAGCTAAACATTCTAATTGAGAAAATTCCCAGTTTATCACAGTTCGATGCAAGAAGGTAGTAAAGAATTGGGATAATCCTGTTATGATCCGTACAATTTCCTTTAGAATATCTCAGACAGTGTAGAGTAAGACAGGCCATTCTTTTATAACTCCTAAAGTCATAACTAGTAGGAAGTAAGTTCCTTGAAAAATCCAGCTTTGCTCTGTATACTCTAAAATATAGTAAAAAGTGATCTATGAGGTTAGTATAATTTCCCAATTCCCAACTGAGAGAGCTAGCTCGATTGTGGGGCCTGCCTGGTGACACAGGGTTCTATGTTATGTAGAATACATACATGGAAATGGATGATGAGTCCGCCTTATCAATGGGCTCGGGTTCGAAAGTCAAGAATACGTGGATAAAAGAGTGGAGCTGGGATAGGCGGAATGTGCTGAGCGGAGGGATTTCATTTAAATGAAAAGAGCGGAATGGCAATGACATATTAAGCTATCAGGCTTGCTGGCCCGTCCGCCTATCACCTCCCTACTAGTACTACTTACTAAATAGTACGACTGTGGCCAACTTACAACAAAACTATTTTCACCAGGCTCCTTCCTCCAGTATCAGTGGGCTCAAGAGTGCAAAGTCTCGGCCGGCGCCTTCCAGCTTCCACTCCTCGTCTACTTGACACATATAATTTTTTTCTTGAAGGCTTCATGGGAATCAGGCCACATGCACATCTTCAGCATAAATCCAAAGCTTCAGGAGCCGAATCCTCCGTGTCCATCGGGCCGGACATTGGGATTTGCTGACGGGCTCTACATAGAGGACCTCGGCGCCTCCCAACCTGCCCTAGCCTTCATCACTTCAAATAATGCATAGGTACTGGAGTTTAGATATCGACGCATTGTAAGGCCTTCAACGCATTTTCCATATTTTGGGGATTGGCATAACGGGTTTTAGGGTTACACACATTTCGAGGCCGAGGAGGGCAGGGGCGTCTTCAGGTAAGGGCACAATTAGAGGCTTTTTGTTTCTGAAATGCTCTGGAAAAAATGAAAAGCTTGCAAGAAAAAAAACAGCCTGTGGCCTAGTGCTCGGCATTATACCAGGACGTCAAGAACTATATATGTTTATTCCCAAAGTCGCAGGAAAAGATATTCAAAAATATATTCTTGATAACAGGGTTTTCTTTACTTCTCTCTCTCCGCATCCAATTTTTAATTGCTAGTAATTTCGTGTCTGAAAATATAGATTTAAATTCAACAAATCGGTTATAGTACCTATCTGAGGCCCTGAAAGGTTATACTACTGTTAGATTAGGTTAGGCTCTTAGAGTAGGAGGAATATTTAAATGATTACCAATTAATTCAAAATCTCTCATCAATTAGAGCAGATTTCTTCACCCAGGTTTTGAAATATTTGAAATAAGAGAATTTGGATTGTAGAATAAATAATATTTTCCTCATAATAAGTTTCAGATGATTGGTGAGTCATTTTCTGGAATTGTTGAGGAAGTCTGCTTTAATTGTTGAGAGATTTCGAATTAATTGGTGATCGGTTAAATGGTAGCCTTAAAATAAGTTAGTTTATTTTAAGGAACTGTTAGATTAAATAAGGTTAGGTTAAATGTAGACTACAAAAGACAGAATTATTCCGCTGAATTAAATGATTTTCTGCCCACAGCTTCTGTCAGCGTTTTGAGCCTAAAAGCTATAAGTCTTTTTTGAGCCTTTCTCGAAGGCCGAAGCTGGGGACGCCGGGTCGGAATCGGAAGGCCGGCCTAATGGCCAACTGTTTGATGCAGAAGAGTCCGAAGCTGACTTAATGAGGCGGTACCTATGCCAGCCGCCGCCGCCTCCTCTGACTCTGACAAATGACAATAATACGTAATTGTTCCAATTGCATTATTATCAGACAACTGTGTAGACACCAGACTTTTCCCCACCATTCAATTCCGTCCCCCTCATTATCATTCTCCTGACACTTGACATGGACGGGGCTGCTGGGAGCCTGCCCTCCCAGGTAAGTCACTGCACTCCCAATACGAGTTTCATTCATTGGAGATGCGTGTTTGAGGGAATTAGTACGAGGGCAGCGTTAAGTAGCCGGTCCGCGGGGCCCAGCTCCTTAGTGTCCCATCTCAAGTGAGCATGATCACCACCGGCCGGCCTCTCAAGTGTCATTTGAGGCCGGTTGAGCCAAGTTCCATTCCTTGTCCTCTGCATAAGGAAGCCGAATCCCGGAAATCAATTAATTCGGACTCTGATCAAAGGGATTCCAATCTCCGAGGTCCGAGTCGGGGCCGTGAGAACTTGAGCTGGGTAAGGCTCCCAACTCCTTATTTATAGGCTAATGCATCCCAGCCCATCTACTCAGACTCATTTCCAGATAATCATTATAAAATGGGCCCACAATCTGCAAATTCAAGAATAGTACTTCAACTCTCAGAAAGGTTTGGACACTATTCCAGCTAGGCAGGCTCCATTACTATCGACGCCTGGACTCTAATAATGTCCATACGTCCATAGTGACTGGATCTGTAGAAACATGGGTTTGGTACTGGCTACTGGCTTTTAAAATATTACAACCAAAATGTATGATGCTTTGCCGTTTCCTAATTGAATTCACGGTCTAGAGAGCAAGAGCAAACTCTTGAATAATTCAAATGTGGAAAAGTGGAAATCAATCAAGTGCGGGAAGCCTTTGATGACGCTGACTCCGTCTATATAAGATATGGAGATCGGAAATCCCAAAATCTGCTACCTTTTGCGCAGGGGCGTCCGCAGGAGTTCTTCCCGGGTGGGCAAGCTATACTATTGAAGAGTGACCTTCCGGCTTTAAAAAAAACTTAACTTTAGAATTTCAGGTAGGTTAATTTATTTAGGTTTACGCCTACTACGGATAGTTTTTCGATCTGTATTAGCTGTTTTCTCGCACTACTGCATTTGAATGCTTTACTTTTAAAACCTAAATTTGGTGGCTTCAATAAAGTTGTCAGTTTTAAAGCCGGAATTCTATATTTGCGGCGGCTTTCATTATTTTTCGGACCAATGACCTAGGGTAAATGTAGCTTTATCCTTCTTCTAGTCAAACAGAGACATACTTAACAGAAAATAAATCTACGGACTACCAGATTGAAGCTTTAGGAGATCTTTCAGGTCGGCGTTCTACTTTTTTTTTGACCCGTGTTAGCGGTAAAATGGGGCTCAATAGAACACCGTATGAGTAAACAATATTCCGTTTGACCAACAAGATTTCGATTGGGTCCAGCATTTCTTTTGTTTGGGGTGATTTGAACCCAAACAACCAGTTTTTGTGCACCCCCAAGAGTTTAGGAGAGCGGATGTTACAGCATTAACGCTGTCAAATTATATTCTGAACCTTAAGATTGCAGTTGCAGATTCTTAAGCAACAAACACGAGGTTTTTCCATACATTATTGCCCACATTCTACTTTTATCCATGTAACCTGAGATCCATTTTAAGTCGCAAACATAAAGATGAGTCAGGTTATGGTTAGATCTTGAAACTAGACTCGATATAAGATAAACATCAGAGCGGAATACAGACCCCTAAGTAGGTTTTGCGAAAGTAATGCCGCCTTTGCATTGCTTTCAAGATCTTTCTTCATTGCAAGATTACACAAAGATTGCGCTGACAATTCTGATGACATGCGCACATGCGCTTACTTAAATCTATGCGTTATGTAGTTTAAACTGATCGATTCTACTAATGCGCGAAAAAACTAGTACGCGAAGAACGCGAGCTGATACTCATAAAATCACTCTGAGAATGAGATAAGTGGATACAGTCGAGTTAAGGAATCCATTGGATTTGGCACAGAGAAAATAATTAATACTTGTCGGATCGAAAAGTATTTACAACCAAATATTTATATTTGCTTTAGAATAGCAACACCAGTCTTTCCTAAAAAATCCCGGGTGGGCAACTGCCCCCTTACCCAGCCCTGTGGACGCCACTACTTTTGCGTGGGTAATAGCTAAGCTATTGTTAGATTGAATCAAAATGGAATAGACGGACTGTGTTGGTAGTATTGGGATTGCGGAAACTAAAAAATACTGAAATAGTTACTGACAAGAAATAATGACGCGCATAAAAAGGCTAAATAGAAAAATAGTTGAAGCTAGTCAAACTAACCAAACATGAACGATTTGTATTTGTATATATTCCAGCATGACAAGTATCGATTTTAACATAAAATGCACAAAGATAAATGTGCATTACAACATAATAAGGATTGTATTTACTGTATAAATTGCATTGTATTCCATAAAATGTATTATTTAGCTTCTTCGTCAGTTGGTTTAATCATTTCATGCTAAACTTACATCTAGTTGTGAAGCATTAAATCCCGGCCAATTCAAACTAGTCGGGGCAATCCAACCTGACCTAGCATAAATAACCTAACCTAACGTTATTCAACCGAACCTGATCTGACCTAGCCTGATTCAACCTAGCCTAGGTCTAGACGAACCTAACCTAGTAATGTAAAGTTTAGTCTAATTAACCCTAGCAAAATCAAACCTAACCTAATAATGTAACGTTTAGCCCAATTAACCCTAGCCTAATAATGTAACGTTTAGCCTAATTAAACGTAACCTACTGACTCCTACTCTAAGCTAATATAAACTAGTATGTAATTTTAACCTCAACATTCTGATCCATGTAAGCATTTTTTGTCTCAAGAATCAGCATTTTTTTATGAGCCTGAAGTCAGCATTTTTTAAAATTGAAGTACCGACATATTAAGTAATTTAACACATTCTTAGAAAAACCTAGATATTGCTCGGACCTCTCTACATGTACATATCACATACAATACTGGATGGGCCTCCTGGCTTCCAATCCCAATCGTCCAACCTACAAGGCACCTGTAGAAGTTTAATCCTGACACCTGAGATATCCGGGTGTGCAAATTTGACTCAAACCTATTGCCATTAATTGGCATGCTCGTGCTTCGCTATTCTAGTTTGAGGGCACTGATGAGCTCATAGGATTTTATAGTCTCCTTTTCCCAATAACAGAATGTGTGTAGGGAAAATTCCACGGCCTCCTCCAGGCTACTTTTTATGATACAAAATTGCGAATTAAGGCACGACGAGGGAAGTGCAATTTTGCATTTATGATTATACAGCCTCGTTGCAGTTCTGTGCCTATCGGGAGCAATTCCGAACATTATGAACTTTTATTGGGCTTCCAGTGGTTTTCGCACATCCAAAGCAGTCTGACTAATATTGGATATTGGACTCTCAACTAGATCATCATAATCCCTCCTCTTTAACGTTGAGCTTAGTACCTGGCCAATCAGATTGGGAGGGACTTGGCAAATATTTAGCAAATTCCTGGGCAGTGGCAGCTTCACCAGTTATTCAGCTCAGAGAATTGAATAAATATTAGAAAAAAGTGAGCCTGAGGACCGGATCCGTCTTTTTTCGCCTTTATTTATTTATTTTTTAGTGTGAGGCTGGCGGATATAACCCAAATTCAAAGTCGGCCTAGAACTCCTCTCCACCTTGCCTCTCCTTTTCCCATTGTTGGGGAACAATGTTGGCAAGTGGAAAGGAGAGTCGTAACATTTAAAGAACAAGAAAACCGTAGGCCGGCCAGGCTGCCAGAAGGTATTACGGCTATGCCAAAAATCACCATTCATCCCCCTTTCATTCATAAGGAGGATTTAGGCTGAGGTTGAGGTTTGCTCCTGCTGCATCCAATGTACATATGTATGTACTATGTACTTGTAGGGCCTTCATTGAGAAAAAAAGCTTTTTGCTCAAACATTAGACATTCCGGAGGATCAACCTGAGGAATTCCTCACCTAGTCTCTAGCTCAACTATGAGCCTCTCATCATCATTAGCCGGCCCTTCATACATACAATGCAGGAAGGAGGAATGCGAAAAATACAGTAGGACTTCAAGCCCAAACGGGCTAATTTATTTAAGCTACATAGTACTACATTGGTGCTTACAGAAGTTCGGCTCTGAAATACTTCAACGAGCATTTAAGTGCGATTTTCAAAAGCGGAGATCCGGACGCTCGAAGGCGCGGGATTCAGGAGTCGAGGATTTGAATAATTCATTCATATTTTGTAATAATTCATGCGCAATGCGTACAAATTTAAAAGTTTAAAAGTAGTATAGGCAGTAATTCGAGGAATATCTGGTAGTAGCTCGTTATTCGAATTTGATCAGTTAAATTGCAGGATCTGAGCCTAAGTGGCGGAACCCTCGATCGTCCTTTTTGTATTCGTGAATCGTGATCGTTTAAACAATTTTTAAATATCCGCTTCGGCTAACTGCTTTTATTTTACTGCTACCCCAAAACATCTTTTCAACTAAGATGATTCAAGGAACGATAGCCATTCAACAAAATAAAGTAGTTTTTCGTATTCCAAAATCTACTTAGTCCAACTCGGCCCAATTTAACTAAGGTGCATTATCCCAATATGGACTAATTTATGTTATGACTTATGGCTTAAAACTTTGAGCCTGAAATCAGTATTTGCAGGTTTAGATCACTTTAACAGGGCGTGCATCTGCAATCCTGTTCCGAATCTATAGATCGAATTTACATTGTATCCACTGGCGTCCTCCCGAAAGACGACGGTTCAATACTTCGACGACAATAGTTGACAAATACATATATACATTTTATCGGATAATACAATTTCAGTCATTACCTATGTCATTAATTCCGTTGAATGGTTTGGTTATTTAAAGCTGCTCAGTTAGGTTAGGTTTGGATAGCCAAAACCGAATCTATTCCGCTAAAAGTTTCCACTTTTTCCGGAAACGGCCATTTACAGGCTCAACAACGGAGGCCAAATATGAATGAGGCTCAATTCTTGGATTCCACGAATTCCGCGGCCAAGCACAAGCGGAAAGGCGAATTGGGCTGGCAAGGGCTCCGGACCTTCCGAAGGTACCATTATCCCGGCCTCAAAGTTTGGATCCAGGTCTGTCTGCTTGGGTTTGGTGCCCTGGGTGTCAGCTGGGGAGTTCCCATGCTCATCCCATGAAGCCTTAGCCAGGATCCTGAGGAAGGGAGGAGGAGGGATCTCGGGCTGGGAAGTCAACTTAATCATCATCAACTGATTGCCGGAGTGCATTGAGGCCTGTTAGTCTGAGTCAGTGAGTCAGTGAGTGTTGGCTGAGCTAGCTGCTGGGCTCCTTCAGTCATTCATTTCCCCATAAAAAATTAGGAGGAGGCAGAATTCGCACACTTGTTGGTGGTTGAGGTGATTCTTTGAGTCAGTCACTGGGAGCCCAGGCAGTATCTTCCGAGTCCATTCATTCGGCTCCTGACACTCTCTCCGCTCCTGCTGCTCCTTCCAAATGTTTCCACTCATTCCGCCAACTTCCCTCTTGGGCCACTGCATTTGTCAGCCACTTAGTCACTTGATTCCTTCCTTCAGGAAAACGACATTGTTAGGACCCTGAGTCACTCCCAATCCAATCTAAAGGCCCAGGCACCTCGCGTTTTTCCAAACCAACAAGTGTTTTCCCTCGCCAGTGAGGAGGGAGCTTCTGGCGCGGAAGTCCCGGGAACGACCACCGCAACTGGACTACGGATATCTCGATCCAAGGTAACAAAGCTTAGTTTCACAAGTATTCCAAAAAATTAGGAAGCCCAGGGACTCGTCAACAATTTTCCGAACTTATCTGCTTTTTTGAATTTATTCGCACTCAGCAATTAGTTTTCAGAATTTCAGTGCTATTCCCAAGTTAACTACTGATAGATTGCGGCAGCAGAAATCATTTGTAGAAGTTTGGTCAACATAATTCAGTAGGTATGTGAATTTGAAATCACCGCCGCTTAGCATATTACCTAAAAGTTAGTGTTGGTAGGCCAGGAAGTCCATGAAAACAACCTTACTCCGCGTAAAGTTAGTTTTTTCCTCTGTTAATTCTATTTTTTTTAAACTACCTATAATATCTACTTATATTTTGTATGAAACATGTATGTATGAGAGTATCAACTAAAGTTAAAGCCTGTCCGGTCTGATGAAGAATTGATGGTGATGTACGATCTTAAGCAAATAGGCTCTCAATATTTTTCCATTTTCGTTGAGATTACAGGATTTAAATTAAGATATAAATAGTGACTAGTACGAATTACCAATGTTGGGATATCTAGGTAACCCCATATATCCCCGTAACAGGTTTTGCATGATCCCTAGCTATTTTTCCTTAATTCTTTAAAAAAACATTACATGTACATACGTACACGTACCTACTATGTAGTTATAATCAAAGTACATAATAATGTCACTACTTCAGTATGACTGTAATGAGATAGGCAGGAAGGGTCAGGAACCTAGATACTTTCGGCACTAGTACCTACGTATTTGTGAATATTTAGCATGTTGGTTTACTCAAGGACCTACTTATTAATGTATTTTAGCTTTCAACCTAAGAGCAGGTTACTTTGGTTTCCCCAATGTTAATGTAACTTCCTCAAGGGAGATTCCTTGAACGGAAAAGTGACCACGAATTAATCCATTCCACTAAAAATGTACATACTAATATGCATTGTGGTAAATTGAGAGCATTAGCTGTGTTATAGTAGCAACACTGTAATCAGTATTGATATTACCGATTAGCGAAGCGTAGAAAATACTGACTTCTGCCGAAGAAAAGTTACTGAAAAACTGATTTACTGGATTTACTGACTAAGGAAGGAACTAAAACGTTAAAACCTTCCCAAAGCTAATCATGTCCTATCCAGCCTAAACTAATGCAATCCGAGCAATGTGGGACAAGAGAAGTAATTAAATTTGACCTATTTTCATATTTACCATTTACTAGGTATAAAATATTATTTTTAGTCCAAAGTCAGTCTTTTATCAAGATCTCATAGTTGTTAGTTACTCAATATTAGCTATGGAATTAAATAACATTGAACCAGTTACTATTTGACTAAGGACCACTGCACCTACTCTCTTGTATTAAACAGTCTTCCGTACTTTCCAGTCCTGAAGAGATAGATTCCAGGCCTGAAGAGCTTCTTAATACTAAGTGCAAACAAATTAGACCTATTGTTTGAGGAGTGGAGGAGAGTTCCAGTAAGGAGTCGGTGCTGTATCTAATCCTATAGCCTGGATTGGGCTTCTGATGTAATGGATCTTGGAAGTCCTTGTTTGATGAGGCCGGGCTGGTAATCCCGTCTTCCTTCTCCCTATCCCATCCATCCTCTGAAAGAGATGATGGGGAAGTCCAGGAGCCAGAACCTGCCACTCACTCCACTACTACTGCTCCGGCTTTCACTCCAAGAGAACAAGGCGTAGTACAAAGTACGAGTAATCTTCCCACGGGACCGTTGATTTATACAAGTGGTCGGTGGGACTTTTGCCCGTATTCATGTATTTCCTATCTCAACAATAATGGATACCAGCCGCCCCCGCAAGCCAGGCCTACGCAAACACAGCCTCATTCCCAAGTTGGGCCGCCAGTGAGTAGCCTCATGGGACTACTGTGCAAGGGAACATTACCCTCTTCTCCAGCCAAATGTAAAGGGAGGAACAGAGATAACAAATACTGGCAGTACTATCGTGTCTCAAATAAAATTTAATGCTTGGAAGTGATGCTGGTTGAAACCTGGAAAGGCTTGCATTTAGGATGCCCGAGAAATAATTAGGTAGTCGCGGAGAAAGTATGATATTAATTGGAATAATTTACTTGTTCTACTCAAGACCTAACCTAACTTAATGTAATTTAAAACACTAATACTATAGCCAAATAGCGTTTAATAGGACTTGCATTTAATGCTACCTACCCCAAATATATAGATTTTTCGATATATGAAGAATGTATACAAAACTAAGTATTGTAGTTTAGTTATATGTATAAATTAACCTAACGTAGGTAGCTTAGAATAATCTCACAGAGCTACATTAACTTAGTCTGCCTTAATTTATATGTTTCCGGCTAATTGCCTGTCTTGGAGGTAGTAACAATTATTATTAAGTCATTTTCTGTCTAACCCTAATAGAAATGAGTTGACGACTCGGGCCTTGCACTTTCCTGAACAATTTAAACGAAAATCCGGCTAGATAAATAATGTTTGGCTCCAAGTTATGTAGATACAGGCGTAAGCCCGCCTTGGATCCGCAAACTAGGAATGAGTCCATTCAATTAGAGTGAGTAAAACTCTTTTCGACCGACACAATATTCTTAAGATTAGTATGCTCATCAAAATTAATAATTTTATAGTACACGTGTAAAATGAATCCGCTACTCATTT
>JAQFZY010002623.1:0-11316 GCA_034696285.1 Hypogastrura burkilli
TAAATCTCGTCCGGGCCCCTCCGGGTCCCGGGCCCTGGTCTCAGCGACCAGTTCAGACCAGCGTTGGTACGGGCCTGCGTGCTACATGAACACTAGTACCACATATGAAGCATACTATGTTCATATTAGCTGAACGTACTTATGGAAAGGAAATGTCACCGTACTGATATGAAAAGAAAGGCAGCCCTTTAAATTATGAAAATCATGGGAAATTCGGGAAATCGATAATCCTTAGCTACCATTATCTGGCTTTACGAAGGGAAAACTTTGAAGGGAAAGCCTAACATTCCATGATTTAATTGCATGTCATTATGTTTCCGAGCCCATAACTTGTCATTCTCCTTTCACCCTTTTCTCATTATTTCCTGAAGTTAAAGATTCTTAGTATAATTATAAGGATGGCATGTGAGAGGATCTCACATTCTATCTGCCTTCTGAAAACCCGCCGAAAATCCGGTTCAATACCTTTATCCATTCATCTTTCCTTTCACTCAACAGGAATATCCTGACTCCTGATGTAGCTGGCTTACTTTATCTGCTCTTCACCGTACTCCAAGCCTAAAGACGATGGACCTGGTATTTTGAGTTTGTATTTGTGTAAACGGTCAAACTAATGAGCCCATATTTGTCCATAATCCTTATCCCAACTGCACCCACCCAATCTTTTTACCAGTCCCTACGCTAAATAGCACTAGTTTTAACTTTCCCTAACTTAAGTGTCGTTAATGGGGATGTAAAGCTACGTAAAAATATACCTTCTCTAAAACGGTATACTTGTTGTTGTTGTATTTTGAGTAATATCTAATTGTATTAAAAGTAATGCTAGATATTCAACAAGGGCTTCTGTGTTAAATATTTTGCAACACTTCTTTGATCATACACCAAATACTACATTTTTTTAGCCTTTAAAATTCGTTTATAAAATCGTAATCGTCAAGGGATTAAATTGTATGCATTAGTAGCTCCCTTAGCGGCGGGGTAGAGTGGTGAGTTATGGGAAAGGGAGGATACTACTATACATAGATTGTTCGCCTAACCAAATTATTGCAACAATCTCTGAAAATGTCAAATTCAGTTTCGGTTGAGGAGCGGAGCATAGTCCTCCGGCGTAAACAGCATTACTGGGCCACAAAGACTTTATCCGAGATCTGATAATAATAAATACCTGCCTGCCTCCCCATTACTAAATCAATATTTTTTGCACTCTGCTCCCTTCATCTTCCTTGTAGGTACTTTACTTCCGAGGATCCGAGGACGACGAGTCCTGCTGTGATATTTCAAACGGATTTCCGAAACTGATAAAATCACTCATCTCTCATTCCGCTGATGTTAGCCCCCGAACCAACCATCCTTGAGGTCTCCATTGTAGGCCCCAAAACGACTAGCTGTCTCTGAGGTTGATCCCTTTATAGAGAAAGTATTCTAGCAAATCCCTCCTATTTCATATTTTATATTCAAGAATCCTCTACAACAGGCCAGACATATGTACTGTCAAAAGCAAGGCATTTATTAAGCGCTAACGGTGTCTGAAGGGACGTCTGATGGAATTTTTCAACTCCAACGCATATACAACTCCTAGTAAATAGATAGCTACTAGCTACCTCTATAAGGCATTTACCTTTTAAACTGGAGCAGCCATGTCAAAGAAATATCGGTATCAGGCAAACAAATAGGATACCCTTTCGTTGTAAAAATACTGACTGAGGATTACGATTTTAAAGATTCTGAAACTGTTTTATTTTCAAGACTAATATTTATTATAGGAATCAACTAAATATGTATTTTGTTAAAAATGACGAATACAGAAAAACAATTTCAATATGAATCTGCGTGTAATTTTCTGTTCTATGGTGGAATGATTTTTCGGTGTAAACTATATTTTGTCTAAAATGAATAAAGTACAATTATTTCTGCACTCAGCGTTACAGTCCTCTACGTAGTGCTGGTCGTTTAGGATTGAGACCATATACATAATACATACTGATCTCCTCGTAATCCTTTTAGCTCACGGTTATAACAGTTCAATTCGTGGCTCTCTTGTGAAAGCTGATATGAACGATTGTGTATGAAATCCTAAGTCGAATGTCCTAAAGACCCGAGATGGAAGCTCGACTACTGTCAGCAGCAGTATGCCCAAATAAGCTCAGATAAAAGTGTACGGGTAATTTTCTTAGTCACCTTCTATGAAATACTGAGATTTTATTATTTCTTCTAATCCTCTTCTACTACATTACAGGTATTTTGGCAGGGGCGTTTTCAGCATTCAGCATAAACCTCAAGTCCTTCTCCAAAAATGTTCTAAAATCATTTTTAACATGAATTTTCGGATAGATAATACAAATGCCGTTGTATCACTTCTACTATGATTCTCACTTCAAAACGAGATCAAAATTCAAAACGTCCCTGCCTTTGGAGAAAATTTTGTTCGAGTAGGTGCTTCTGTATTGAGTCACTTGGCAGTAGTACCAGTTACGAGCTCCTACGAGCTCTTATGGCTTTCTTTGAAAGTGGAACGACGACATGCAGTTATACTTATTATGGTTTTATGTTCTGTCGTCTGTCCATTTATGTCTCAAAGGGAGGGCCGGCTGGGGACGAAGGATTGATTCTTTTTACTTAATTTACTTTCCCCTTGTCCACGTCCAGACCCAGAGTCTGGCCTGATTTAATTTACGAAATCCTACTTTTTCCTGGACGTCTCCCTATCTGCCAACTTACTTGCTGCTTGGGAAGACCGTCCCTTGTTGTAAGGTACCTAGGATACCTAGCAGCTCAAGCTAATTTAATATCACAAATTCACATCACACGACAGACCGACAACTTTGACTCCTCTTGATCCTATTTCCTATCTGACATTTGAAAGTTGAGAGGGGAGGCTCTCTATTTAAAAGAAAGTAGGCAGGGGGTGTGCTTTGATAAAGCTTAGCCTGTCTCACACATTTCATGAACTCCCAAGCTAAGGAAAGGCAAATAACTCGTTAGTCAGTTCAGAGCTCCCACTCCGGGAATATTGGGACTGCAGAGAAGTTTTGAGATATAGAGCGGAACGACGAGTTCCCAAATTATAGTACATCTGGCTGGTTTTAATAAAAAGATCAAACGGTTCGCTGAAATGCATGTATAGAGAACGTCTCAGCTCGAGGTATTCATTCATTGTTCCCCCTCAGCCCAACGTCTCCACAAACGTCTCCAATTTCAATGATGAATTCTGCATATTGAAACCAATATGCAAACTGAGCCCGAGTTGTCGAGCTCCGACTGATTAGATTTAAATGAGAAACCTCCAGCTTCGGCATGAATAGCGGGTCCTAGGGAGCTCGAGCTCACAACTTCCAATATTCTACAGAGTATAACGAAATAAGCATAAACCATGCAGAGCCATAGGAACAGTCTTCAGAAAAGTTGAGGACTAATCTTAGCAGGAAGTATAGAGTTTGTGGTAAGGTATGGGATTCCTATGTAGAATGCATAACGAATCCATAACTTTCTTCTGGTATAAATATAATTGAGTCCTAGGTCTCAGAATTCGGGCTTGCCTGATTGAGTTCAGCAGTCCCTACTCGCATACATAGTAGGTATTGGGTAGTATGTCGACCCGTCTGTATACATATGTATTTATATGTCTGTATGTGTATGTAGCTGCATTTACTAGTGGTATGGCGTACGATGATGCAATTTCTGATCAAAACATCACAAGTACTCACACTCACAGCGGCGGGTTGAGCATCAAAGGAAAAACAAAATAAAGTCAGATCCTGCTTTGTGAAATTTATCAAACGGTGTAACTGCATCTAAATAATCTCTGAATGCTGATTTTAAGTAGTCGAGGTTAGGGTTAGGCTCATCTTCAAAGCCTCACCGGAGCCGCGACAACTCGCATGTATTATTCATCCCTGTTCTCACATTCACACCTTTAATGGGTTAGTCATCTGAAGCTAATACCTATATCTAGATTTCGAAATATGTCCTAATCCTTCTACTTTTTTCCCTATTGCCCTCCAACACTTGTAAATGAAGAAAGCAATAAAGACACGAATATAATAAATCTTCACTTAATTATGGCTGAGATATGAGTCCAATTACGTCTTCGGTAGTATCCTGACTTAATAAAGACAAGTAATAACAATACATGGTGGAGTAAAAGCCAAAAATTAGTTATGGAAGGGTTTGGAAGGAAGTAGAAGCCAAAAATTAGTTATGCAAGGGTTTGGAAGGCAGGTAGCAGATGCTGTAGTAGGATCTTGAAGAACCTCATCAAACGCTCGAATTGACTCACAAGCATAGGTATCCCCAAGAAACATGCCATTCCTGTGGGCTAGCCAAACCCAGCCGCGCCCCTTGCCAGTGTAATCTCTCCCAATTTATTTTGTAATAAGAAAGTGGACTGCAAGCATGTTCGGGGATGAACATGTCAGTGTCAGTCCCTCTTAAAGAAACATAAGAGGCGGCATTAAAGAGAGCCTGGCTCTTCTAGGCCGACTAAAATGCTACAGCGACTTAGGCTCTGGGATGGAGAACGCCTTTTCGTGGCGGAGAGCCTATACCACTCAGAACAAGGTGTAACCAAGGTATTTAAACCAAAACAAACGGACTTAAGTCCACCTCTCTATAATCGTCCTAGGCACCGACTTTCTTCCTAAGTCAAATCAGGAGAACGCATATCCTCCTTATTGGAACCATGGGCAGCAGCGCAGCGTCGAGAAGATCACTATACATAAAATCGCTGGTCTCTGTGTGTGTGTGGATGTTTGTCCGCTATCTTCATCTAAACTACTGGGGAAATTTTGTTCAGTGATAGGTACGTCAAACATTTTCTTATTATACCGGAACCTTTCCCCCATATTTCGGTGAGCTGTGACCTCATGAAGTGTGACCTTTGGTAAATGTTACGTCGAAATGTAAGGTTTTATTTATTTTTGGGTGCACACTTCTAAGGATAAGTTCCAATAAGCAAATAAATAAGTTATGATATTATGATAGTACCACCTGGTTATGAATACGACTGCCTCATGTCGCAAGCGCTCGGGAATAGTCACTGTTACTTTTAGGCCATACCCGAATAGGAAATGTTTGTAACAAGTACGCCTTGTCGTAGTCGCGCTGGAAATATGTGCGATCCTGTTGGCGGTGCCTGAATTCGATTTCTTTGAGCCAATATGACTCGGACCGGGTTTGCAAGGGCCCAATAGTGCTGGCGGCGTGGAGTTAGATTTCTTTCAGACAATAGCGCTTGGATAAGGCTTGTACGGGTGCAATGTTGCCGGTAGTGTGGCATTCAATTTCTTTGAAAGAATAGCGCTCGGATTGGGCTTGGACGAGCAAAACGGTACCCTAAATGCCGAATACGGTTTATCGGGTCCCCTCGCTAGTAGATTTATCTATTTATTCCTTGGGATACATTACAAAAATATTCGCACTTGGCAGAATATTATTTCCGGCCCAAATTCAAGCAAAATAGCTGAAGAAACTACGCTGTTTGGGGAATATCAAAAATTCGTTCCACATCCAGAGTCGAATCTTAACCTGAATAGTACACATTTACGGACCTCTTCTGTGGAAAGACAAAGCTGAGCACGGCCGGCCGGTGCTATGGATGATGTATCAACTATCGATCATTATTATGAGAAGAGTGGACAGTCTCGGGAAACGGGACGAATCCCATTAACGTTAGGATTCTCGGAGCAGAAATAAAATATGAGTCTCTGTTTAAGTTTACCTCATCTTTCATAATACATTGTGTAAGGTACGTACTATATGTATATGTTATATCCCTGGGAATATAAATACATAGCTATATACATACTAGATACGTACATGAGGTTATATACAAATGGCCATGGTCCACGCGTAGACGGACTCATTCGTATTCCCAGCGGAAATGGCTTTGTGACATTGTCCGTTGACAGGATTATTTTCTCATTGATTGAGACTGACACAGTTTTAGGCTAAAACACGATTCTTCACTTCCTTCTCCCTCAGTGGCTCCTGAAAGGCTCTGATTTCTGATTGATATTGAGTTCTACTTAAAATAGGATACTGTGGATTCTACCTCCCTACCTTTCTTCTCACTTTATATAATAATTCGGAACAAAACATCTTGGCCAGGCATCTCTCTCAAAAATATCCAGGCAAAGAAAGATTACACAATTCAAGATCCACTTTCCATAACGTTCCGGTCCACTGTGCATATGCAAGCTCAAAACCATACGCTCAGCACTTTTCCTCCTACTACCCAGTCAGGTGTACGACTTCGTATCTCTAAAGTCCATTATTCATATGGGCAGGAGCAAATACATATATTTACCACATTTTATAGAGCCTGCATTATATTTGAAACCTGAACGTAAACCAAAGTGGTTTGTGTCTTATTAGGTTAAACGTTCACATACATACATATAAAACATAAACAAAGTATCAAGTACTTTCTCCACGGAAAAGAGAATATTCATTTGAGAAAGAAACTTAAAAAGAAACGTAATGGTTACAAATGTGCTGAGCCTTTTCAGCATTGGGCTCTACGTAATATTCTAAGCCCAGGATAGTATAATGCTATACCATTAGTCCTACCTTAGCGTAGATTCCACAGAAGACAAACAAATTAGCACATACCAGGTCACTAGAAATATTTTGCACTTTTTTAAAAGTAAACCAACTAAAAAAATCAAAATCCCGTTGATTTTAAATTAACTCCTTTATATAAAAAGTAATTCCAATATTGTATTCATGATGCCCAAGATATTGGAAGCGTTTTTTCTTTACAGCGAAAACCCAACCTTACTTGATCAAAGGATAAAGTGATCTATTTAGTATATTTTCCATGCATATTGGTTCCAAATGACCACAAACCGAAGTGTTTACACCTATCTCTAATTCTCCCCTTATTTAGCACAAATTCGAAATGGGAATAATTAGTTATGCCCACAAAGCGAAGGCCGTCGAAAACAGGGCTCAATTTACTTAGTCTAATTTCTACAATAGCTAAAGGGAGAACCTTAAACCTTAACCCATGAGCATATGAATTTAGCAAGAACCCTTTTGTGTGAAGATCAAGAGACGGCCTAGAGCTGGAGTTAAATCTCTGATTCTGATCCGTCAAAGCTGATATTTAGTACCTACTCCGTGGCACGTGGCATTGAGACTCTTTCTGCAGAACTTGAAGCTTATGTTGTCTCGTTCTACAATTTCGGGTTTCGGGGACAGATTTCTGGATCCGGATTTCCTATATGCTTATGCTTAAGCACGTTGATGCGTTTGATGTAGTACGTATGTAGTTTCTATGTATGTCAGCATCAGGCACTGAAATATTAGTCTATGATCTCTGGTTTACGTTTACGGGCTAGTGTCGAAAGCAAGCGTCTGTTAAACAGGAAAACACGTCGCATGGTGAAAACGAACTTTTAACTTATTTACCCTCTCGGTTCTCATTTTTATCGTGTTTGTGCCAATCCATTCTCCAATATAAGGTACTACTGCTTTATGAACACTGCTACTGGAGCAATTCCAGTAGCAATACCTACCAATGAATTTACGCTCAAGCTCAATTTTATACGTCTCTTCAAAATTGGAATATTTCTTTACCTTATCTCCATTTCTCCGCGTACAGGCAAGATGTTGGCTTTACTGAATACGGTTAGTACTACATAAATATGTGTTTCTTCGAAACATTTTGGAATTTGATTTAGCAATTCTTTCTTTAGGAAAAAGTACGGAACTTTGGGCTACTTGGCTGTCAGTCTGCTCTCATCCAGCCTCCGCCGCACCGTTTCAAATGTCAACTCAAATTATAGTGATGAGACATGGCCGGTGCCATTAGCCGCTACCTCCATTTTTACTTGCACCTGTATGTACTATGTATGTACTACAACGTTGCTTCCTGACTGCTTTTCGTGAGGTTCACTCTTGAGCAACTTGTGCCGAATGTGTAGTTTTTCCGTTTCATTTGTTTCCTTTCCAGTATAATTAAATTAGTTTAGTTATTTGGAGGTATGGAAACATTTCACGTATGACTGGGCTCCTCTCCTTTAGCCCGCCAGCCACCCTAATTCATTCCTTTCCAAGAACTCGCTTTCTCTCCTGCTCCGTTGGCTCCCTCAATAATTTTTAAATGTTGGTGAAGCGCGTAATGGAATGTAAATTCCGCTTGTGGGCTTAGAGGGAAAAACTGGTAAATAAATTAATCTTTGCACTTACCTTCGAACGTAGAGGGAGCAGGTCCTTTGATGACTAACTGGCTCGAACGGGAATTCTTTTTGATGCCAGCGAACAGAGGCTGACCTTGGGGGCTTCAGACTCATTTTCTCACTTTTACTCAATATTTCACTCATGGAGTCAATGGGGAAAAATTATGACTTCTACACTGTTTATTTAGGCAGCAGGGATTCCGGAACATCAACTCTGGGGAAGGCTTATACATACTACTAGAACTATGTGCCTGTACAAGTTAGGTCCTACGTTTAGCTGGCCCATATTTCAATATACAGCACACGTACCTGGGAAAGGGAAGTCCAAAAATGTGTTCCGAAGCAGGTTAGGTATGTCTCACTTCGCAAGCTCGTAGTTTACACCAAAGAGTGAGGGAAGTAATTAGAAGCAAGGGCCCGGAAACGCAAGCTGTCCTATGCTGAACATTGTTAGCACGACTGTGTCAGATCTAGGCCTTCCAACCCCTCACTCCTTTCAATTCATGCATATTCAGGAGGCCTGTTCTCGAGTAATTAGAAGAGAGTCCAACTACTTTAGCCTTTCGGGTGGCTCCTGGTTCCTGAGACTGATTATTAATACGATTTAGTAGGCCTGGAGCGGGTGGCGTCTCTGGAGATCCGTCTCCGTCCTTCTCCTCCAAGTAAACGTGGAGTCAGGCTCTAATTCTACATGTTTTATTGTGTGAGGCCTTACGGCAGGAGAGATGAGAAAGTACTCGGAATGGGAAGTCTCAGTCCTTGCGCAACGGTTCCCGGGTTTCCAACAATTTCCGGCCCAGCTCTTGATGGATCTCCCTGAAAGGCGCTATGGGCCTCAAGTAAATTAAATGACAGGGAAATTTAATAGGATGGCTTCATTTTACCAACCTCTAGTTCCGGATCCTTAATATTGACCTCTTGGATGAATTGGGACTCCGTCCTTAGGATCAGCGCCTATTATTCCAAAATAATCATTTGGGAAGTAACCGAGGAAAGAGAACTGGAATCGGATCGGGTCGAAACAAGTGTGGAAATGTAATGTTTTCGAGTCTAATAAGAGTTCAGGAATCGGAGTTTAAATGCATATTTTTGGTAGATGAGTTATCAGAATCATTAAGGCTATCGAGAGTTTTTTAATAACAACATATGTCCTGGACATAACAAATTACGCATTCTAAAGATTCAAATGTATTTAATGTACTACTATACCAAATTTTACGGAGACAGGGTACGTCTACATATTTCCATACTGATTAACATGTAAGTACACCAATCGAAGGATCTGTTGACCTACTCATGCATGGTCCGTTGTGAAATCGTCCAGCTTTTTGTTTTCTAGTAGAATTTAGTTGATTTCGGTGACATAATGGCGTGGGTCAATTGATTCATTTTGAACGTTGATCCGAACATTCTTGCCGTTACTTTATGCCACACTTGCGAGGTTGTTGTTATACTTGTTAACAAGTTTACATTTACCCGTATCAATAATTTATTCCTTAAATTTTCGGAATCCTTTATTTAGAGAAAAAGTAAAATTATGAATTTTGGAATAAGTATGTGAAAGCAAAGTAATTATTTATGTATGCACCACATTTCACGTGAACAAAATACGTCTATTTTCCTTAAATTAAAGAGTACAAGAATTAAAGGTAAACTTTTAGTTCTTGCCTTGAATTTGAGTATTCAGTATACATAGTAAATTCCAACTGTTCAGACAACCTCAAACGCGTAGGATGTATGTACATATACATAAACCGTAACATACATGTCACTTTATTTCATACTTCTCCAATAATGGACTCCGCAACTCGAATTGGACTGCGCCTCATTTTTATGAGAATGGGCCTCTTGAAACTGAAATATGGGGAAAGAACTGAGAGAAAGTTTAGATTTATGCTAAAAGTAATGAAATTTAAAAGAGGCCGATCGGAATATCCCGATATACAATAGGCCAATGTGCTAAGAAAATGTACTATGTACCTACTACGTGGGATGCGGGAACTCTGAGAGGCCCGAACTCTCAGATTCTATAAATTCTGTTCCCTAAGTGCATTGTCAATTTGGAGAGGCTGGAGTGGATGGAATGAAACTGGATACTCGTCAGACGACGAACAATGTGACACCTCCACAATCTATCTTCATATTTCTCATATGAATCAGTTGGTCTCTTCAGGCCTTTGTTCTTCCCCTCTATGGATACTCTGAGGCAGGACAGAGTCAATGCTACTCGGCATAGGCACATTCGATGTCTCCTCCTCGAACTTACCTGTCATCAGCAGTTTCGGAACCCGTGAGTACAGCATTACATCAAATAAGGAAAAGTCCATTCGAATATGCGTAAAGTCTCAATTAATCTACTAGAACGCCTTGAGATGCAATATTTGCGCAGTTTTATTGGATAGATTACAAATTTACGAGTAACCTGTCTTATACTTGCGCACCCGGCTCCGCCGCTTATACCGTTGTGTGATATACCGGATGGGTTTTGATTGTGGCCCTCGTTGTTATGGACAATGGGAGTATAAGTGTAATCAACAAACTCCTCAATGATTTTTAAGATGTCAACGAAAAATCTTAACAATCGTTGCTAGGGACACGCTTTTTACCATTTAAGGATTGACCCTTTGACCATAAAATTTGCATATTCAAACTTGGTCTTCCTATTGGATATAACTTTTTGTGTGATTTTGTTGGTGGGTCTGGGTTAAGAATTGCACTCTGTAGGTAGCAGGCAACGCAAAATGGGATGCAATTTTATAAAAGTTAATTAGAATAAGCAGTTTAAACTGGTAAGTGAGACCGACCTTAATGATACGTAGTGTTGAAAAATAATTATATAAAATATAGCAAACATTACTGTAGCAACATCAGCATTATGGTTGTTTGCAAATAGTAAACTGTAACAACTCCTTCGTTCCACTGTAGTGTTAAAAGATAGCCGTATATAAACTGGGGTTATGGTCCGGATTTTGACGTAGTGTTAAAAGATAGCCATATATAAACTGGGATTATGGTCCGGATTTGGACGTAGTGTCAAAAGATAGCAATATGTAAACTGGGGTTATGGTCCGGATTTTGACGTAATTAAAAGATAGCCATATATAAACTGAGGTTATGGTCCGGATTTTGACGTAGT
>JAQFZY010002624.1:0-11316 GCA_034696285.1 Hypogastrura burkilli
AGGTAACTCAAAGGTCACATGGGGAAGAAATGCCATCCAGACGAATTTGGCTGAAACTCGGTATACTTACAGATCTTAATCTCCTTAATAATGATTAAATGGACGTCAAAGCCGTAGCTCACCTTCTTATTAAGCCGTATCTTCTAGTTAAGTGACCATAAGGAGTTGACATACGGCTTTTACGTCCATTTAAACGTTGTTAGGGAAGTCAAGATTTGTAAATATACGTTTCAACTAAGCGTGCTGGACGGCAGGTTTTCCCCGTGCAATATTCGACTGATCCGTAGAGTGCCAAGGAGTCGAGATATACGCGGCTTTGAGGTCAATTTAAAAATTGTTCAGGATGTGAAAATCTAATATATAATTATACCAAGCTTTAGGAAAATCAATCTGCATGACATTCTACTATACATACAGTGCCATAATCATTTTGCTTTATACTAGTTAAAGTCCACAATGTACACTAAATTAACTGTCAATCGATGCTTTTAAATGCAGTTCATCATGAGTCATATGAGCATGAAAAATGTTCGAACCTTATAATTAAGCTGGTTTATTAAGCTTTTGCGTCATACAATGACCTTAAGTTAATTTACCATGCGTCTCGAGTTAACTCAAGCTCCAAAATTTGTACATTTTGGCTTAATTTTTGAAGTTTTCATGGCATTTTTACCTAGTTCTGCCCCCGGGGCCCCCCCGGACCTTTTCCCCGAAAATACCGTAATTCCCCGTGGACTGCATCACTACTTCGGACGTCCTCACATTGAAAACCCCCACCCCCCTTGTGTCCGACTTTGTCCGAAATTCGTTACCCCCACCCTCCCTTTTTCGACGGACGTCTTTTATGGACGGTCCCTCATCGAATTTATTGATATGGCTTACGCCCAATCAAAGTATCAAAGTTAATATTGGTACAGGACAGGTTGGGTATACTTATTTAACAATTGTTTTAAACAATAAAAAGCAGTTTTTTTGTTTGTTATTAAAAAAAAACGTTTTTTATTAAAAAAAAACATGTTTCAAACAATAAAAAACTGTTCTTTTTTTTATTTATAAAAAAACGTTTTTTTCCAACCCTGGTTTAGCTTGAGTTAAACGGAATTATTTTACCTGGCAGACCCGTTGGTAAATTCCGGGTTTCCGGCTCCAGACGCTAATAGCTTCTTGACCCTCGGGTCATTCCCATTCGCTGACTCAATTCTAGAACTTTGTGGCGGAGGAGGCACAGGTGTTGAATGGAAGGCCATATGCACGTTTGAGTTTGAAATCGGAGATTGGTGAGCCCGGCTGAGATCGTGTCCGCCTGCTGACGGCTCAATAGGTCTTGTCTTACGATCACGAGAAGCGCTTGTAGTCCTCGATTGGGCTGAACGCCAGTTGTTCGTTGTGTAGTTTTGATTATAGTTGTCATAACTACGGCTATTGTGCCCACCCCGTCGATCATTCGTAGTCATGTCTCTCTCTCGGTACCTTCCAGCATCCTGGTAATCACTATATCTTGAATCGCTCACATTATATTGGGAATCTCTTCTCCCATACGGGCTTCTTGACCTTTTACTCCGGCTACTAGACCTTCCCGGCTCCTGGTAACTGTGAGACGAACGGGAGCGGCTGTCCGTACGACGATTACTTTCTTGCCTTCTCGATGGTGGGGAGGAAGGGGAGCTAAAAGAGAGTACAGATCCTCTACTTCTATACAGCGTTCACATTAAAAAGATGTATATATTTGTAGGGGACTGAACGACAGAATAACGGAATGAAATTGCCGCGTGAATCTAAGTATACTACAGGAGTCAGTGTCTTCCAATTTCCCAGAACCCACGCTGCGAGCTGATGTGTTCGCCTGTTGCCTGTATAGGTTAAACGTTTAACGACCAAGTGTACTGATTTGTTTCAGCAAAAAAGAAGCAATCACTACGTTCAGTCAAGAATAGTTGCGAAGGTATAATTTCTGGAAGTCGAAAACCTGAGTATGAATCTGAGCCTGAGCGCTGCGCTGAGCCCGTAAACTAAGCGGTTAAGTTAACTGTTGGACTAAGTTAGTTTTATAGGTTAGTCCCACTAACCTATATAACGAATGAGTCGTTCCATCCTTCACACTAACTAAAGTCCTGCTCTTTATAAGACTCAATGAAAAGAGTAACACTTGAGCCAAACTACAATACATAGTTTGTAGTTGTACGTAACCTGGACAAAAAACAAACGAACATAGAATTCATATAGTCTCGCAACTAAGAAATTCAACAACGCGCCTATTTGAGGGGAGCAGGGACCAGGGACCTAATACCAACACTTTTTTTAGTACGTATTCCCGGAAAGAACTGTTTTTAATAAGAACAATTGCTTGTTTGGACTCTTCAGCACCCTCATTGTACAAGAACAACAGTTTTGACTTACCGTTTTCTGGGGTTAGACCTGTTCGAAGTATATGCAGTGGAGTCAATAAGTTCATCTGAACCTGTTGTTCGAACGCTGCGGTTTCGACCCTTTTCAAATAAAAATTATACAGAGTTGAGTTAACACGAACGCATACTAATGCTCCCTCAAGTAGATTCCAGACCATTGACCATGGAACGAGGAGATAATGAAACAGGGATATATGAAATCCGAAATATCATTAAAACTCAATAATTCTACTAGAAAAGAAACAATAGTATGGAGTGGCCTACTTTTAGAGCGATGTGAATTGGCATTGACCTTTGACCTGATCCACTACATCATTATCTTTTCAAAAATTTGCGTTGTAATAGGGCTCCTCAAAAAAAAAAGGTTTTCGTGGTCTGTTCTTTCGAATATCCCATCGACACCCGACATTAGACGGTCACAAAAATGAACGAAAATGCACATCTTCAATACCTTTTTCCTGGTGATATTTATATTTTTTATTTTTTATTTATCAGAGCCATAATGTACTGTGAAATGTACAGATTAGTTTGCTACACATACACATGTTGAATCCCATGTAGCGGAAATTACATCCCCAATCACCACTCGGAATACGGTTAAATTGGGTTAGGCCTTAGGCCCCATACGCATTACTCTAAAAGTAACTCTATACCATAGATATGACATCGACAATACTAGAGGGAAGGAGTTAATGTATTGCAAATGCATACCCGGCGGGTGGTAACTTTTCCATCTTTATTTACGCACCTAAAGGTTAACGCTGACACGGCAAAGTTTGATATTTTACCATAAATTGACCTCGTTGGCCCGACATTTTGAACAAAAAAATTGGTTCGATCATTGCCTTCGGGACAATGAACTTAATTTCCAGACGCAAGAATCAATTCTATTATTCGAAGCTTCATGTATAGAAACTTCACTAGCTCGAGTTCATTGACCTCCGCGACGTACTCCTTGATAATTTCATGGACTGCATATTTACCTGCATGGGTTTCGTTCAAACGTCAGGCCACAGGTCAAATGTGTAAACAAAACGGGCGCCCATGTCGTCTAATGAACTCACTTTTTATTGTTTATTTTACAGTTCCTTCCCTATAGTATTTATCGAGGCCAGGCCGAACCATTCTTATTGAAGACTCTATGCTTTATAACAATTATTTTAAATAATTTTTGGCTGTTAGAACCATCTGGAATATGGAATTATCTATTCATTTATCACGCAATTCCTAGTTCAAATTAGTTTACATTTTCTCAGCGAAGGCATAATAATGTACCTATTGATTCTTCCTGTATTCACTTACTTGTGGGTTATTTGGAGCGGGACTGGGGGTTGAATATTGGCCTGAATCATGGGATTTACGCCTACTTCCTTGACCACTTATGAGCGTAGGCTCGTCCCCGTGATTGTATTCGAAAACCAGCCTAGAAAACATAATCCAAGATGATCATTTGCGCAAAGCTTACTACAACAATTCATACCGTACACATCAGACAGGAGACAGGTATAAAATATCATGTAAATACTCCACGTAGTAGTATGCTATTATAAAGAAGTGTCCCGCGTAAAATACAATACCCAAATATGTTGGTGACACATGACACATAGTAGCAATTGACACTATTGTTGTTTTGCGGAGCGCACTAGGAAATTTTAGGTGAAAGAAGGAAATGGGAGGAAAAAAGCATAAATATGTCCTGTTTTCCTTTAAATTCGCGCACAGTTTAATGCAAATTTTGATGAGGTATTACAAGAAAAAAAAATCTTATGGAAGCTTTTCCACTTACGCATTACGTTTGAAAATTCACCTTAGGTTCAAGGTTAAAACTTACGGGATTTCGTCGGGGTCCGGATCCATCGTTGACGGAAACCTTAAGACTTATTATGTCGTATAATTCACCACACTTTATGCTATAATAAAACCTGCGGAGAAAGAAAGGCATTAGGAATCCTGTTTACAAGCTTCAGTTTCACCTGACACAATAGTATTCAAGAGCAAATACAAATACCAAATTTTAAATTTAGTATCACGTTTGGCGAGTACGAATCCAACGAGGTCATCGTATACAAGTAACAAGTAGTACACTGGCCCGCCTCAGGATTTAGGGTTATGTAGGTTTCTCAAATGTTTCGATAAAATATGTAATTATAACAGGTCACGTCTTTGCTGTTGTCACCCGCAATCCGTATTGGTACTACTATATACTAACTCAAACGACAGTAGTAGGTACACGTTGTTTTTAATTCTCGAATCCACATTTCGAATCCTCCCACCAATTTCTGCTCTATATTCGGGATTCCGGACTCAGGACCTACTATTGTTTTACCGTTATTTTAGCCTAGGTCCTACCTCCTACCTCACTCTACTATTCATTCGAGTGCCACTCTACCTAACCCACAGTTCTGGGTGCCGCACTTTCGTTCCTCCAGCCTCTAGCTCTAGAATCTACTATGTATGTACATAGCTTAGTCGAAGGCCGAAAGCCTTCCTCAAAGCCAGCGTCCATCCTCTCGTCTGGGAAATAGGGAAAGGTTTGAAGGGATGGATGATTATGATATGATTATGCATTCACATTAGTAGTGATAGTGAGCAGCTCAAAAGATACGGCGCGGCTGCCCGTAACCAAAATATTTTTTTCGCCCGTGTCCGTAACTATAAAATTAGGGCCGCCCGCGGGCTGACATAGTAGTATTTTGTGTAAAAATTGGTTAATCATAATACACATATTAAATAATACAAATCTAAATCAATACTGATGTCAGATAATTATTCCATTTTAAAGCGCAGCAAACTATATTTGCGCCTACCGTAGCTCCAAAAAAAAATCCAGATATAAAACAAGAGCATTTTTATGCGAGGTTTACAAATTGTACTAGAGAAATACAAACTTCCCAGCTGTCGATGCGCACATTGACGTCTTTCGTGAAAGAATATTCCCAGATGTAGATTAAATTCGTTCGGTTATAGCGGATGAAGCTGATAAAGCTAGTACAATCATTAGCAAGCCTACGTAAGCGAGGAAACCAAGTAACCTCCTTCTAATACGCTGTAATGCTGCCGACTATTTAACTAGAGAAAAAGTAAAGACAAATGCTGTGTTCAACGATGCGAGTAAACGGATAACATAGGGAAGTATTATGTATTGTATACTTCGTAAATATTTATCCAAATGATCACTAGCATGTTCTAATTATCTCTCATCATCGTCGCTGGAGTCTGCCTGCTTTTCACTTCCTTAATTTACGCGTGGCTCCCGTTGGGTTATAAATAGATTATGAGATTGTAACTAATAGAAAAAAATGCATATAGAAAAAGCAGACTACCCTGAACTGAAAAGTGCACTGGAAGGACAAGAAACAAAGAATCCACGACTAATTTTTGCGTCCCGTTTCAGGTCCTCCGTGATAATTTTTATGAATTCATTTTATTACATCATTGATTTAATCGGAGGACCTTCACGGACGCAAAAATTAGTCGTGTGTTTTGTTTCTTGTTTTTATTTTTCCAGTGCAATTTTAAGTTCAGGGTAGTCTGCTTTTTCTAAATGCATTTTTTATTTTGGAGTTTTTTAGCGAAATTTTTTTGGGAAACACACCTTTACATCATTATATTAGTAGAACTGGTAGACATGAATTAAGAGCATTACTGTTGCTACGGGTAACACTGATGAAGTACACTTGAGAATGGTAGGGGGAAACTTACTATATAAACGTGTGTTAAGAAATAGGCTCAAAATGCGTCCTTAAGAGGTAAAATATGTCAGAACCCCTTCGACCTACCGATGTCAAATTAGGTTTGTTTGAAACAGATTTGTATGAAGTACAACAATTTCAATTGCTAGGCATGCTGAGTACATGGGAAGTGGGTTAAATGGCCATGTCCACGACGTTTTTTGAGGATTTAGGGCAGTAAAATGCTGTGTATGGAAATCTAGAATTAAAATGGAGCATCTACACTCCATTCCACAATTTTTATGTATCCTTAATGTTTCGCGTTAATTGCGCCGTTTAGACAGAAAGTGAAGTTGAGTCATTTGGATGGGGGTGGGGGGTCTAAATGCATACCCTACGGGAGTTAACTTTTCCGTATTTATTTACGCACACATCGTGTTGTCAAGCAGAGAAAAGTTATTTGCCCGTTCAGGGAATTATAAGATACTTACGGCAGCTCTACATATCTTAAAGTTGAACTATTTCTATATTTGATTTGGTAAATACAATTTCTAAACCCAGTACGGTAGAACGAGAAATAGTAAAGTCATAACCGGAGCAAACTCCACGCGTTTGTAAATTGAGCAAAATTTAAAAATAAATTAAGTTTCCTAATTTTTTCAAACATAGTGTTTCTTTTAAGATATTTGGTATTGCAAGCAAGCGGCATGCTTAAATAGATAGAGAGAAAAAAAAAAGATTTTTACTGGCAAAAATCATGATTTTAATTATTATCTTTGTAAAGCATGAACATCATAAAACTAAACTAGCGGGCCCGGCACATTGGATTTCATAAGTAACAACCGCTTTTTCTGGCCTTGATCAACGTCGGACATTGTGAATCAAACACAATTCATATACGCACCAATTATACGTTGCTATGGGAGACTGAAGACCGGCGACTAAGTGACCCGTTATTATTATTGTTTAGTAAACACTGGCATCTTTTTGGAAGCTGATCAGGTCATTACCCAGCCCCCTTTCTATTACCGGCCAATAATACAGAACAAAAAAATGGTCAGACATCGTAAGGTTTAACGTGTATAAATTAGTGGATCATTTTAACTGGAAGAAATCATGATTTAAAAGTTTTAAAAATAAATAGTAATAATTTAATACAAATCCTTTAGCTAAGCACTTCCAAGATCCAACTAACCGAATCACACACATTGATTATTAATGTATGTATTTACTGTAAGGGTCATTAACCTACTAACTTTGTCGGTGGCAGTCTGACTGCTGCGTTTCCATTTAGTAAGCAGGAAGTCTGCAAATTGTGAACCTAAAAACAAAAAACCGAAATACCCGGATGTTCCAGCTGCCGGGTACTGTACGGGTTTGATTTAATATTTCCTAAGTTTCAGTTTGAATGTACTCATGTCTGACAGAAAAGTTTCACGGCAAAAATCACACTAAGTTAGAAATTTCTAGTTAACACAAAAATGGTTTGAATCATTGATGATTTTCTTACAAATCACGTTTTTTTAGATTCATGACATGACTACCAGCGCCAAGAACATGTAACCAATGTCCAGCATGTAAAAAAAATCAATTACGTCCAAAACCATAAAATAGTTATAGACAAAAGTTTAGTTTAATGCATTTTTAGACCTTTTTTGAAAAAAAAAAGTTTTGATTTAAATCAAAAAAATCGAAAAAATCCGATTTAAATCAAATGAATCCGATTTTTTCGATTTTTACTTAAAAATCCGATTTTTTCTGAACCCTGGCCTGAACACCCGCACGCTTCAACCCAAACCCAAGATTGAAGATCAAACCCAGGCTGGCGGTGCAAGGGGTCGACCCTCGGAACTAATAGTCATCACCACACCACCCCTCAGAGTTGGGTATTAACCACCCTAGCACCACCCTTTGTTTTAGCTGTAATAAGTCTGACTATATTTAAGTAGGTTAGGTTTTAACGTTCCAAGCGATGAATTCGTTTGACTGACCGAACGATCGGCGCAAAACACCGACGGTTAGGTCAGTAAAATACAGACTGCCCAGCTGTATTGAATGGTAAAAATTCGTGAGGGGTGGTGACGGTGGTGACGGGTAGTAGGACCATCTCCATTCGATTCGAAGGGAAAGGGAAAAGGGACGAGTCAGAACACTATGCTTCGGTTACGCTTGTACTTATGTGTCCACATCCATAATGGGGAATACGAGAGCATTTTACGATAACTTGCCGAAGGTAGTCCTAGTGCTTCCTACAGTGTACGCCTATTAAAATATGTCAAGTTGGTTTCCACTTTTCCCCTCATATTTTTGCACATAGTGGCTCTTCCATGCTCTTCCTCCTCCTCCAGACTCAAAAAGTGACTGCAAAATAATGACCTACCTCGGAATCCTAGAGTCAGTGGAACTGGACAATGACTTGTCACTGTTGAGAAGCACTTCGTACACCTGATAAATACGATTCTATCACTTGTCACTTACTATTAATTTCGCTTTTATGAATGAGAATGGGCACTTTTTATTCCTGAACGAAGAAAGCAAATCCGACACAACCGCTCTACTTCGTTCCTTATAGTCGAAAGTGACGCTCCACTCCCACTCCACACTACTGTCTTGTGCTCTGTTCTTTTCCGTCCGCTCTCATCTCCGTCGACGACGACTGAAGCAACAGCTAGACTCGTAAGCCCACTATTTTGCAACGGCGGCTTATACATACATAACAAGAGCACGTTATGCATTAACCTGGCAACGGAATGGCAGTATACTGTATAGCGTATAATAACCATACAAGCAATAGTATAATACCATAGTTTATACACCCTTTAGAGGTGTATAAACTATGGTATTATACTATTGCTATGGTATATAAAATATATGGTATATAAAATATGGCGTCAGAAAAGACGCGAAAGTTTCGTAAGGTTTCAACAGCATAAAACAAGCGTTACGAGTTATAATTGAAGGGTTTCTGTTAAATTACGAAAATAAATCAAAACATTAAATTCGACGACTTATACGCCGTTGTCTTTGTTCTAACGCCTGAAATGTGTAAGTACGCATTGCATGACATATTCCATTTCGACCATATGGGTTGTATTCTTGATTCTTGAATGTAGACCAAAATTCGCTTTCTCTAGCCTCCTTGGAATATCTGAAGGAGAGATGTGAGCTAATATTTAAGTAAACTTTCTGGAAAACTTGGGTCCATACGGAGGGTTAATGGCGGTTTGAGATTTGGTGGGAATCTTAGATGATTTGCACCAAATAAATATGTTTTCCGAATAATTTTAGTATAGCTTACTTTAAAATTCAAGCCAATTTCCGTATTCTTTCGTGATAATTGTGTAACTTCTGGAACTTTGAGAAGTTTAAGCAGGCATATTTTCCGGGTAGGTAGTAAATATTTCCCTGGGATTTTGATTTAAAGACAACGCCGAATAAGCCATCGAATTTAATGTTTTGATTTACTTTCGTAATTTAACAGAAATCCTTCAATCGTAACTCGTACGCTTGTTTTATGCTTTTAAAGGGACTCATCGCTTTAGGAAACTTTCGCGTCTTTTCTGACGTCATATTTAATTTAATACACTTTAGTGTTTTTAGTTCAGATCGAATGAGGATGGTAAAAGGAAACCGGACACATTTGTATACACTAAACTAGTCAGAAGATCACAATTCAAATTTCACTACCTGAAGAGCTTAAGTTTAATTGTGAGCCTTTGCGACAATGTAATAGTTTGGCGCCTTTAGCTTCATTTCCATTGGATTATTGAACTTGGATATGCTTTGTCTCAGGGTGGCTTGACGATGTGCCGTTTGCTTGTTGGGGGGCTTCGCCCCAGATAGGGTGGGTCCAGTAGCGAAATCCGTAATGCTAATTTTGGATCGATATTAAGAGACTTTTTGTTTAAAATTTAATCAGGGAGTAAGCTAATCATTAAGGAAAGGAGTCGGGCTTACTGAAATGTGTATGAACCTGATTTACCACGAGGTTATGTGGACTGATAAAATTAAATCCGGCGGACCGTCCCACTTTTAAAACCTCACTGTAGAACTGGGCTGAACATGTTATAAATATAGATCAAACCCGTATATCAACTCTTTAACCCCTAAAATGGTCATCAAATGTAACACAGGCGAAATATGACTTTCTGTTTAAAAATTCTCTAATTTAGTATACTAACAGGTCAACTTGCGCTGAACAATGTTTAAATGGACCTCAAAGTCTTATCACAACTACTTGACCCTAAAATGTTTACCAGAGTTTCCACAGGCCAAAGGCCAAAGGTCAAATTCTGCTTGTGACCTTTTGATATTTTATAAAACATTTTTTTTAACAGAAAATCGCCACCCCATAGGTGCAGTCTCCTTTGTTATCAAGTGATGTTTATGTAATGCATTTAGTTCGTAACTTTGGATTCGTTTTTCTACCACTCTTTGAGCTACCAGCTACCATGGAACAACGGTAGTTGAAGTCTACTACATATCAGAAAATTAATTTCGGTCTGTGGATATAATGTCCAGGTTCTTCACCAAAACTACCAGACGGCCTCGTGACCTGACATTTAGTATCTGCATTGTAAAACATTTGCTATTATAAGCTTTGTCATAAATAGACAACTATGAATTAAGCGCTATTTTGCAAATTTGCGTTCACCAAACTTACGTAGCATCTTTAATGGCATGCTATTTCGGTGGTGAGGAAGTCAGACGGCGACGACCGAAACGCGCACGGCGCTTTACTCGTTTCTGGAATACTGTAGTAGGTTAATTCGTGAGGGAGGAGGAAGGAAGGGAGGAGACCAGAAACTTGAGACAAAAAGGCTTGCTTTAAATGGCGTCTCTGATAGTAGTATTGTTTTCTTTAATAAACACTGACATATAATGTACATATGAAGGAAGTCAACGTTGATGGGTTGCAGTGCTTCGCAGTATCACATAGGTAATTAAATTATACATGATGTGTAATTTGTATTTGTATGTAGTATTATTCACACCAAATGCACACATTCATAGAGGTGCACTGCACATTTGAATGATAAGTTATCATTATCAGTGATATAAACTGTTATAAATACATAGAATTACGCATGTTACATAATCCCATGTGCACGCTTGCCTAAAAGTACATTACGTATGTAGTACATTCGTACATTGACAAGTTAATTGGCTTGAGTTTGCAGGCCTAGGTCCGTAGGCCCAAGCTCTCAAACTCAGCCAAGACCAGTCCCATAAGAACAAAC
>JAQFZY010002625.1:0-11316 GCA_034696285.1 Hypogastrura burkilli
CTTTGGAGAAATATGTTGCTCGGTTGAAATATACCATTTTGCAGAAATTGTTTAGGTCAAAATATTCAAATAAAGATGGTTGTTTTGAGTTATGCGAAGTAGTAGATGTAAGCGGTCATAAATGTCTTTCAATAAAATCGTAGGTTTGGTTCTGTTTGTTTGTCGGCCCGGTTTCTTGGACGAAACTACGCGGTGCACTTTTTTATCGCATGTCATATAGCCGGTAAAGGATTGTACTTATTTAAAAAACAAAAGGCGACAAAAGTTTATTCAGCTGGTAGTATTTGAACTCACAACCCTATGAAGTACAGTCAAAAAGTGACAAAGTTAATTCACCTGGTAGTATTTGAATCCGTGACCATACGAAATACAGTCAAAAAGTGACAAAGTTAATTCACCTGGTAGTATTTGAATCCGTGACCATACGAAATACAGTCAAAAAGCGACAAAAGGTTATTCACCTGGTAGGATTTGAACTCGTGACCGAATGAAATACAGCATGGAACCTTGTCCAGCAGACCAGCATGGAATTACGCCTTTTAATGCTCAGGCTCAGAGCGCATCACGGCTCCATCTGCGCCGAATCGTTAAGGCAAGTGATGTCAGAACGGTTTTGGACAGCCACAACGGTTTTCGCAGCGCCAAATCTAGTTTATTTAAGACAATAGTACTCAGATCGGGTTTGCAAGGGCTCGAAAGTTCTCGTATCACCAAATTGAGTAAACACAAGTAAGACAACAGTGCTTAGATCTGGTTGGCATAGACCACGGGCTTAAAAATTCCTAAAGCGCGAATTTGATTTCTGTTAAGACAATAGTGCTCAGAACACCTGTTACCCGTCTTATATGGCCTCAACGGGTCCTTCAGCTCTCAATTAATTTTATGTAGGACAATAGCGCTCAGATCTGGCTTGGCGATTCTCGTACGTCCTCTACTGCACTCAATATTACGTAGGAAGCAAAAAGCAAAGTGCTCCGTGCATTTTCCTCCCACCCTGCCCATATCAATCCATGTACCTAATTAATCAAGCTCAGCCTTCCTATCTAAACTAAATACCATTTGCCCGTCCCTAATGCAGAAAGGAGGACAGTGACAGGTGTGCCTGTACATTATAAGGACTCGGGATTCCTTAGCCAAGCTCAAAGTTCCAAGACTCGTTTTGCAATCAATATTCATCAACCTTTCCTGGCTCAAACAGCATGTTCAATGTTGAGCACAGGTAGGACATAATAGCACTTTGCGTTAACACCTAATTCTCGGTGTATGCATTAAAGTTGTTGGTTTCCTGGGGTTCCTTCCTTGTTATAGAGTACAGGCAGCAGGTTGGCCCAGCACGACTCTTGTGTGTTTAAGGTCCTTCTTGGTCATTGTTATAATGAGGCTTGGTCCGTCCATCCATCCAGTCCCAGTCAAATGAGGTGTTTGGAATATTTTATAGTCTCTGGGACAGCCCCTTTATACAGCACCTGTGGTTTTTAGTACTGGCTTATTAGAGCCAAGCCTCTGACACTTTAGGCCGGTTTAGTACAGAGCTATGCTGGAACTCTCCCTCCGTGCATACGAAGTAGGCCTGTCAAATGTCAGGCTGGATCTGGCCAAGGAATCAAGGGGTCACTCCGAGTCCCTGTCAACTGGTCCCCGGCCTCTAATTTATGGACCTGCCTGGCCCGAGGGGAACAACAGGATTGTAGGAGTCGTGATCAGTGCATTTAGGTGGACAGAAATACACTTTTGGTGGGAGCTTTGAGTATTTTCTGGAGATTCGTGAAAGTATGCTGTGTGCTACTATTTATGTATAAAGCAAAAGCAAATCTTGATATAAATAGGAATAGGAATCAACTAAAATTTGGTCTCAGACTAACTAAAGGCAAGGATTTTCAATATTTTGGCAATATAATATAAGAAAACTTTGAAAAATCAAGGTGATAAATAATAGAGGAATTTTTAAATCATCACCAAGTAATTCGAATCTCTCACCAATTCAATCAGATTTCCTCGCCAGAGTCTTGAAATATTTCGAATTCCGTTAATTATTCTAAAATAAATCATATTTTGCTTATGCTAAGTTTGTTAGTTATATGTTTAAATTGGTGAGAGATTTCGAATTACTTGGAGATAGTTTAAATGGAAGCCTAATAAATATGACAACTTGGTAGGTATTGGGAGTAATATGAATAATTCTGTAACTCGTAGAACAAAAGTATATATTTTAGCGGAAAATGGTACGTTTGAACTCCATGTAAGGGAAGGATATTCTTCCGCTAATTTTCAACATTTTCCAGCCTCAAGGTAATCAATTTCCCAGAATAAGGAATAAAATGAAAATCGTGATCTAAACCGTGGAATTCATTGGCATAGCCGAAATGGCACAAGAAATTCAGAATTGTTCTCCGCTAGTCTAACTATTTTCCGCTAAAATCAATATTTTCCCTACAGCATTAAATCTGTTTTTAGAGGGACTGCCCGGGACCGGGACCACAGATCACTTAGGCGTAAATTGTAAATGGGCCTGACTCTCTTTAACAACAGAATGATAGAGTGGCCGGGCCAGGGAGGGAGAGTGTCAATGTCATTAGTTCCGGTAAACTGAGGGCCTAAAAGGAGTACAATACTACATGCAGACATATTTGGCTACATATATCGAGCTACTACTACATATCTAATTGAAAAGGCATTGGGCCTAATGCCTCCTAATGTAATGAATGAGCTCCTACGCATAGTCTGATCTTAATGGTTTCAGCCTCACTGCGGAGTAATTGTATAATGGTACAATAATCCAGTATAGCTCTTAGCTCTTATTCCCCATCCCAATACTATTTGCCATTATGCAGAAATCCCGCCTCCCTTTCCCACCCAGATTAAGGATTAGGGAAGATACCACTTTAACATATTAAATGCATGCCTTTTAGGGCTCACTCCTCACAATTTACAATACAATGGAGTAGTGCGGGGCCCATTACTGAGGAAAAGTAAGAGTAGGGAAATAAATACAATAATAATATATTCAGAGAGCCCAACAGTAACAATAGAACGGGGGGGCTCGGGACCGCGTTAGTGGGCTATTATCCTTATTGGATTACCATAGGGACAAATATGAGGGCCATTTAAGATTTGAGGCGTAGGGAGTCCCTTCAATGTCAACTCAGGCTCCTGGGTGTCAATCTGAGGGCCCAGGTGTGGACAACTTGTGGCCAGCTGCAGAAAATGGCTTAGCATTGATATTGTCAAAAAAACCGCTTTAAAAAAAACAATGTAATTATTAATATTCCCGGCTAGATAAATATTGATTTTTGCCGGAAAATGTAGCATCCAAGTCGTTATTTTAAGTCAAAGCCAATCGTTGCTCCATTCAGTTGAATAAAATTCGGTTTATAGAATTTTCGAATTTAATTGGTTTAATATGATATTTTTCTAAAATCAATTTTATTTTCGGCGTAAAAAATACAGCCTTTAATTAGGTATGCTCTAAACATTAGCGAAAAAAAATTGGTACTAGAATGGGTTTAAAAGCGCTTAATATTATTCCTGTCTAAAAATAAAGATTTTAGCGGAAAACAAGATATGGAAATAAGGAAATACGCATTTTGGGAACAAATTGTTTAGTCAGTTTGTATTTTGTACGGTATATTCTTTGGTGAGCTTACAGATCTGTTTATTTCCACTTTTTTTTTGTTGCTAAAATCAATATTTTTTGAGCCGCGTTAAATACAAGTTATTTTAAAGCGAAGCTCAACCGTGTAGAGATATTATTATTTAACCTAAACCGAAGGGTCTGTAGCCCTTATAATAGTATATAAGGTTACCAACCTACACAATGACGACCCCAAGTCTGTTTTTCCTCATTTATCATATTTTTTGGCAAATAGGTTTGTTTATTTTCCGCCCAATTTCTGGGCCCTCGTCCCTTCTTATGAATGGAGGCCCCAAAGCCTTGGGACTCTCCCTTACAGTTACCATTCAGAACGTATTGGACTCGACAATGCCGGAGCGCTTGACATATTTATTTAGATCGAGGTGAATTGACCGGAAAGGGATCCCTTGAAGAAGACATGGTGTGAATGAATGTATCTGGGCGTTCCTACATACATAGTTCATACGGCCCATAAGCTATTTGGGCATTTTGTGGCCGGGCCCTGGTCCCCCAAATATTGACATCAAATCCATACGACGGGTATTCCCCAAGGTGTGGGGTCAGGGCAGCCCTCCATTGTCCGGCCGGAGCATTGAATCTGGATTTTGGGGGGATGACCCTAAGTCACTATGTGGCCGGCCCTGGACAACCCAATTGACTATACTAGGTATTGGTCCATACAGTAGTACGACAATAATGTATTGAATTGAGGTAGGACGGAATTCCTGTCATTTAGGGAATCCTATGAATGGGCCCTCAAAATTACTCCTTAAAAGAATTTGGGAAAAGGAAAGTCATGATTTTTTTTGGTGGGCCCATATTTGACGGAGTAAGTCGTTCATCCCCAATCTTTTGACGTCTATGTAAGACTTGGGGCCCAAGTATGGAATATGGACTAAGTTTTGAGGGTATGGAAGGCCCAGCAGGGGAACTTCCGAGTCCCTCGACCGTGAGAAATTGTATTGACATAGGGACACGTGGTTCGTTCATTCAGGCCTGATTCCGTCGTCTAAATTTAGAAAAATACGTAAATTCCAGGGAATAATAAGTAATTCAGGTAGCAGCTCAATTTGGAATATTCTATGTCACTATTCAGGTATTTTCCGTTAGATTCTCCCTACAGAATATGACCGGTAGTAGTATTATTATGGCCAAAAAAATACAAACTTTGGCCGAGAATAAAATATGCAAATGAGCCAATACTTTTGGACGTATATACGCTTAGAGCTGTACTAAATGAGGAATATTTAAACGATCACCAATTAGAGCAGATTTCTTCAACAAGGTTTTGAAATATTTCAAAAAAGAGAATTTTAATTCCGTTAGTAATTGTAAAATCAAAGATTTTTGCTCATAATAAGTTTGAAATGATTGGTGAGGAGTTTCTTGTATTTGGTGAGGAAATCTGCTTTAATTTGTGAGAGATTTCGAATTAATTGGTGATCGTTTAAATGGCAGTCTTATTTAAAACAAAATATAATACGTTTCAAAATTATCCCTTCGGCACTCGCCAAATTTTACCAGTAATTGTTGCCAAGCTTACGACCGTAATTTGTGCCGTTTTTTGTCAGATTTCAGTTATATTTGTGATTCGTGTTAAAAACAGAATCCGCCTTCTTGCCGGAAAATACAATTTTTGTAGTGGTAACGTGCAAACGTGCAGCAGAGGTTCATTGATGCTTTGCTATATTAAGCTCTATTTGAGACTTAGGTTAGATTTAATCTACAAAAATCGGATTAATTCAGTGGGTTATCCGCAAACAGCAATTTCAAGATACATGAAATATTTAAGCTATGTATAGAAGGAATCGCATAATTATTAGGAAAACATGTACATCGGTAGTAGGATTTAGTTACAAATGTTGGACATGGTGAGTACATCAGTCCGGCTTGGGCCAAAGGTGTGAGGCCGGCTCCAAAGGATGATTCATGGAACACAGAAGAGGTGACACTGATGGGCCCGTCAGGTGTCCCTCGCCACTGTGTGTGGCAGTAAGGGAGTCCTCCTTGAAAGGGACTCAAGGGCCCAGGTACGGCCTCCCTTGTTTGCACTTTTCCCTTTCCACCAAATAATCTGATTACCTCAAGCTCATTTGTCAGATTTCCCCTGAACTCTGACTCCGGTAATCCTGGCAGAGGTCCCTACTAACAATTCTCTATGGGGACCCACAGGAGGGACTTTTTGGCAGAGATCCCCGCCTGTCGTAGGTACGCCTTTTTATATTTTACACTGTTTAGAAACTAGAACTTAGACAGTTATGCATAGTGACTGACAGGCCTAAAAGTGCTGAACCGCCCCTTGTATCCCAAACTGACCGGTCAGTATGCATACGCATACACTGTTACTCTCCAATTTCTTAAACAATCTGCAATGTTTAAATTTTAGATAGGTATAGAAAACTAGAAAATTCAATAGTTTCATAATTTCAAGAAATTCCTAAAACAATTCAATTTTTTTTAGAGAGATATTGCATTGCGAAATAGGAAATATGGCGACAGGGTGCAGGGTTGTCTTTGGCGGGAAATTCAAAATCCAACTACGACAGGGCAAATTTGCCTTTTCTGTTACTCGTTGCTACATACAGACGTAATGCAATGTTTGCATTACCTGGCCTCTACATTTTGGGACCTGGGACGCCTTAAATTGAAACCCCCGTGTCACCCAACAAAGGCGACTTGAGTAATAGCCGGCCCTCCTCTATTTTCACAACAGCAGGAGCAGGGCAGGGCTAAATAAATAAATAGCTCTATTTTCGGTTCAGCAAAAAATAAAGACTTGGACCTTGGCATATGTATTGCATGAAATATTCAATATTTTATTTTGCATGTCCCGCAGACTTTCCCCGGTATCAACATGGTACATGGTACATGGTCCTGATTAAATATATGCATATTCCCATACCCGCACCCCGCACGCAAAATTCGGAGTCAAACACGCACTACGTATGTAGGTAGTAATAGTAATGCAGAACAGTACTTTAGTCTTATGAATTATACATTAGGCACCAGATCATTTTATTTTTAAACTAAGACCTTTTGGTCTAAAATTGACCAAAAATTCAGTAGAGAACGCCTGAGCGCCATCTGTCTCCGATACGGTTATTCAGTAACCTTAATTTAAGCCTTCGGCTTTTTTTAAATTCTGAATCTGCTTAAATATATCTTTTAATTTGTAAATAGTAAATTCGGCCTAAGTCCTAAATCCTATTAGGCTTAGGGAGGGCTCGAACGGTCCGTTGGTGGCAATAAACAGTAGCCGGCTAATCCGCCGTCCACAATGAATGAAGTACGAGGGTGAGAAAAATACTATTGTGCCTCCTATCTAAGCGCTTCCAATTTTTCTCAGGCTCTTCCCTACTGGATTTTGCATATTTGGGCCATTTTTGGGTAGGCCATTTTTTCCATGTTCTGTTCCCAAGTGAGAATTATGCCGGCTAATCCCGGGAGCCTAAGTCGACATGTCTAATAGGGATTCCGGGGCTTTAACTTGAAGGGGATTTGGGTGCTTTGTTCAAAGTCGAGGCCCGATACCAGGATCGAGCTGCTCGGAATTTTGCTCGAGACCGAAACACACCTGGACACACAACTTGAGCTCCTTTTTGGGATCCCATTCAGGGCCTCTATTGAGCATTTAATGCGGATTGAATGGGGCTGGAAGGGACGGTAGGGACAATGGGCCGGGGATGACATGACACAAACATGGGTATTCTTTAACTTGGGCCCGGGATTAGAATTACAATGGGCTGGCTAACGTGGCCGGAACGAGGACCGGCTCCGAGCACGCACCATGGATCCATCATATCGTAACGTAAAGGTAGTACACTAAAACTAAAGCAAATAGTGTTCTGATTTATTGGCTTGTTTGGCCTATTGGTACAATGTACATTGTACATGGTCAAACTAAAATCTTGCTGTAAATCTGAAGACACTTAATAGGGTGGAGATCATGTCGTTATAATGTAGCGTGAAATGTGGATAATCTCTCGTAATAGTAAATTATTTTAAAATAATATAATGTGGATAATCTCTCGTAATAGTAAATTATTTTAAAATAATGTAATATGAAAATAACAATAATTTTAAACATATTTTTGATAATTTAATTCTAGCTTCACGTTTTACAAAAAAAGGTTTTAAACGTGTCTTAAATGTATTTAATTAAATAACTTAATAGTGCGTATGGTTTGGTGCGGTCGAGTATAGAAAATACAAAAAAAAAATAATAATAAATATTTCCGCAGATTTTTATGTATTTTTTCCCGGCTCTAAAAATGTAAGACTTATAATTTTAAGTTCAGCTGCATTTCAATTAAAGTGCGAAAAACGGAAAACGGAACCTGAAGGAATAAGTAAGCCTACGTGAAAATACAGAGCCGTACGGAGCCATCTATGTTACAAAACAGTAAATATTTCGAATACGAATCTCGGCTGGAGTTAGTGGGACCAGAATTTGTATGTTTAAAGGCATTTATCGTGTAATTTTTTTTAACGGAAATATGAGTTCCGATAAAATATAATTTTTCCTGGAACGCCTAATTTTTTTCCTACTCAAAAGAGGCAAGCCCGAAAGTATGTACGAATAGCTATGTAGGTATATTGATACGTATTATGTAAAATCAATTTAAATAGCCAGCCACTGTAGTAGCACGCGATTCTGCTAATATAGATTTACACTCTAAACGCGTAAACCAGGCTTTGGAAATTTAATTTAAAATAAACGTTGTTGTAATCCCTCTACTGATCGATGACAATTATGAATTAAATGTAAGGTATACTTTTGTTGAATATAACTGTCTTTCTCAGGTCCGTAATAATACATAATAATATAAAGTTATACTAAACTTTTATAATTAAGGTATATCTCTTACTAATAATTCCTAATCGTTGTAGTCCAATGCTTTTCTATAATAATGAGCAAACTGATTGGAGGCAATTTAAACAGCATAATTTTGTGGGCTCTTCGCAGTTTTCTTCAAACGAACATTACTCTAAATATATTTAAATATACAGATTAACTCTCTATTGTAAGCTGTAATTTCTGCGAAGCATAGCATGTGAGATGTCGACCCAAAACTATAAAAAGTGTCCAACGGGCGGCATTCAGGTTGAGCGCTTCCGAAAGGAATGTTGACTGCATTATGAAGAATACGCTCAGCGAAGCTGTATTACTTTCCATACTTCTAGTTTCCAGATTAACCTCAGCGAAGCCGTTAAGCTTCAACGCTTCAGGGCTTGAAACTTGTGCATTTAATTTGTTGAGCGGGAGCCTCGAATCCTTTCCGGCCACAGACGATACTATTGAGCGCCTTCTGGTTTCAAGTCAAGGCGGACAGTTATGGGCGATTTCAAGTGCTAGTTTCAATGCATTACAGGAGAACAAGAGTTCAGGAAAGGATTCCCATTTCTACCGCGAACGATGCGCAGTGAACATCTTTATCGAACTTAGTAACTGTACGACGTATTCCTACCGGGACTTAAAGAAATTATTCGGACACAGGTTAACTGACCTATCGAATAGTATTGTTCTAATTTTTGGCGATTCCTCCTGCAAGTCTGCCGTAAATTTCGAATACGAGTCGTTCATGTACACCAACATTTACGTGTTATACGTGCGCATGGAAACGGAGACAGTATCCTCAGCAAAATTACTTTGTGGCACCTGCGAGAATTTTTCATACGATTTTCTGACTCCAACCACAAATTTGATTGAAATGAGTCGGAAATTTTCTCTGACGCGCCAGCTGCATCTCAATCGGGAAATTGCTGCCATGAGTCCGCTCTCTGGCAACTATATAGTAGAAGGTGACATCCGACGTTTTGCACAACTCTACCCGATCGAGAGAGTAAAGGATCCAAGTAAAGTAGGTATTACTACCCCTCACATAATGATCGAAAATATAGCGGCAGTCTTGAATTTGAGTGTCCAGTATACTACGGCAGGCGAACTGCTTGGTTATTCCCGGACACGGAAACGGAACTTTGCTGGACTTGTCGGCCTTGATTTATTCAGTTGGAATGGGCAGCCGAATATGCTCCATACTCAGCAGACACTACGAGATGCTGATAGATACAAAATGTATTACTGTACCAAGGATCACCGGCGGGAGTCTTTCAGCTTCTTATTCTGGACCGTCCCGTTTGACCGAAGTAGCTGGATCCTTCTGTCCCTTAGCGCCGTTGGAATGGCCTTTGTTCTGAAAGGTGACTGGCTTGGGATCATAGGCTCTCTGCTCCTGCGTCAACCTTTTACTTTACTACGCAAGCGGAAGGTTCTGATCCTATCACTCCTCACTTCCATCGTGATCACTTGTAGCTACGAGAGCATAATATCGAGCCATCTTACTGTTCCGCCGCCGTTGGTTGTACACGAAGCGCTAGAGGATCTAGTCGACTTGGGTTACATCGTTATTTTTGAGCTGTCAACAGCGCGTATAACGAGTGAGCTCTTTAGAAAAGAAAATATATCCGAGTCGACTGTAATGAGCTCAACCTATGTCTTCTTAAACGGGGCCGAGCTAACTGACGGTGCCCTAAGACGGAGTCGATTAGTCTCCCTATTTGTTTATTGCAACGTCACAGGATTGCTTGAGAATAATCCGTCCGATATGCTAGATTATGAAGTGGGACCAGACACAGGAGTCAAATGTCATGCGCTTAGAGATGTGGATGAGTACTCCAGTCCAGTGGTTTACATGTTCATTGGCCCATTCCGTCTCAAGATGGCGGCTACCACAGAGCGGTTTCGGGAGTCTGGGATCTGGGAAATGGTCTACAAGTACGTGGACGGAGTCAACAGGAGGGCCATGAGGAAAAAGAGCGCAGGGACAAATCGCGGATTGGAACCATTCAGGATGACTGACTGGAAAATACTGTCCATTTTTCTTGTTTCTGCCTCACTAATGATCATCTCGAGCATGAGTTTCGTAACAGAGCTGGTCATTTTCTCGCTACGCGTTCACATTGAGCAGATGAAACGAATCACAACAGTGAACTAATCACAAACGCGAATCGAATCACAACAGTGAAGCAAATCACAACAGTGAAACGAATCACATCAGTGAAATGAATCATAAAAGTAAAATGAAGCACTTTTTAAAAAAAAAAACTGTATTAGGGGTCATGGAGTCATCGGTATGCCGGAAAACTAGTTTGCCATATGTATTCCTGCTCCCCAGGCTCGTACGATTATTTTGATATGTTACACGACATGGTTTGGTCGTGTTGACCGTGGGTGACCTTCCAGGGTAACCGGTGAGCCACGGAGGGGTCAAATGTCTGTTCAGACAACTCAGCAACACACTGTATACGATTATCGTCAATTCGATGTGCCACATAACATTATCGAGTCGGATTGACCCCGGTTGACCGTTTGGAGTAACGGGGAATAAGGTAGCCTCAGCGATAATGCAATACCGTGCTGAGTCATCTATGTTATGAAACAGTGAATGTGCGAATACGAACGTCGGGTGGAGTTAGTAGTGGGAGCAAACGAGGGCAGATCAGATACAAAGAGTTCTCAGATACTAGCACCTATTCAGAATTAAAATTCAAATTGTCTAGTATAGTCTGTAGTATAGTATGTTTTAAGATCAATTTGATCCTATGCATGTTTAAGGTAGCGTTGCCGTGGACTTTGGACCCTGTGTACTGGCATTGGGAAATTTGGTACACGAGCCACATTTTAC
>JAQFZY010002626.1:0-11313 GCA_034696285.1 Hypogastrura burkilli
TGTTTTTGACCCTTAAGGTACTGACCCCTTGACCCTAAAAATCCCATGTCAGAACTTGGACTTCGTATTGGGCATACCTTTTGCTGGCGGAGTTTGGTTGGTGTAGGTTGAGAAATGCGTGCTGTAGGTTCGTGACGGTGAAAACTTTGTCATAATATTATATTGGTTAGATTACTATGTTAGAACTTGTTTAATGCAATGCCAATACTATGCATGTTATGTAGGACAAGTTCTACGTAGTTGTAGCGAATTCTTCGTAGCTGAGCATTCTTCACTACACGGGATTCCTCCAGATCAGCATGATGATGATGAAGTACTGCATTATGTTCCGTTACACATACTGTACCGTGCCGTACTTTGCGGTGCAGTGCCTAAAGCTACTAGTAAAAATACTACGATTGAATTATTTAATAAATCATTCTTGAAACTATTGGAACAACTGGACGTTGTCTCGATAGTTTTAACAGTGTATATAAGTGAGCTGAGCCTACATTATACTACGTTCTTGAATAGTTTGAAGTATTAATACAAAAGTACACAAGCCTAATCAATTCTAGCATAAATCGAAAGAAGCAGCTGGCAATACGGAGGACATTGCCATCCAGAGGCACAGAAATTGATATAGTTTACTCCTCTCTGTCCTCGATACTGAGCTTGACGTCAGGGAGCCAGAAGAGGGACCATTATGGCTGAGGCTTCTGCTACGAGCGAGCTAGGACCTCTACGAGAGGCGTCTCCCAGAGTTTCCAGAGGATTGGTCGTCCTCTTCTTTGCCCTGCTCCCGTTCATCTTCGACGCCCTGGCCACCATTATGGAAGCAAGGGATTGGATGGAGTCCGAGATCCAGCAACAGGACGGCCAGGACCACTTTGACTTTATAATTGGTGAGACCAAGTCGTGAGTGGGCTAAGGCTAAGGCGGGACTTTTGGGCAATATTTCCAACAAACAGGTCCCAGGAGGTCTAGCAGTGGTAAATTGACGTTACAACTGGTTTTATGCTTTGTGACAGACGGACGGACAAGAACTTTCCATAAAGAGCGGTTGCTCTAAAAAGAGCGGGAACTTCTAATGCCGGGTGCTTTTTTCACGTCAAGTTTGGAAGTTAATTTAATAGAAATCTCGGCATCTCCTGTAGAAACCCCGAGACAAAAAAATACAGTTAGTTCCCAGAGTTGTTAAAAATGTTCCAATTTTAGTTTTGAGTAATATATATGTATAGCAAGAGTTGATACAAAGCAGCTTATAATGATGACCTTGGTTTCGACATGACCCCTACGTGGTCACTAGGAGGTCAACAATAATACATTTGAGTAGTGAGTTTAGTAGAAGCCGAAGTGACCTAGTTATATTACAACTGAGGCATTTATTTATATAACTAGAGGTCAACGGTCATTAGAGGTCGAAATTCAAGGTGGTCGAAGTAAAATGCAGGTGAGTCGGGCTTAATTTGTATCTGAGAATGGTTTATTGTGCGTTCGGGTTAGTTGGGGCAGGGAGTGCTGGATCCGTGGTGGCTAACCGACTGTCGGCGGATCCTAGCAACCGAGTTCTGATACTTGAAGAAGGCGGAGATCCGAATCCGTTTTCCAGAATCCCGGCCCTGGACGAGCCGCTGATAAGCCTCAAGCATCCCAGTATGTTCTTCAGATACAAAACGACGAAGCAGTCCCAAGCCTGCATGCGGAACAAGGGGGTAAGAAGGAGTAAGAGTCCTTGAGCCTATTCCTGAGCACTACTATAGCCTTCCTGCCTTCCTTTGCACTTTATGCCTTACTGCCATCCTTCTTGCCTACACGAATTTCGTTGAGCTTCTTGCCTTACTGTATTCCTTTGGACTTCTTGCCGTACTGCCTTCCTCTGGACTCCTTTCCTTCCTACCTTCCTTTGGACTTCTAGCCTTCATGCTTTTTTCCCTATTCTTTGAACTTCTGATTTTCCTGCCTTACTTTACAATTATTGCCTTACTGCTGTTATACCATACTTTTACAAACATAATCTAATGCCCTATTCACCCTGACACATTCTATCATTATTTTCCTGCCTACTACTTCCATCTCTAACCGACTTCTTCTCAATTCCATGCCTTCCATCCTTACCGCATCCCTTTACATTTCATTAATTCCTGCACAACTTATCTGGCCTTACACATTTACATAATTAAGACAATAAATAAGTTTACGTAAAAAAAAACCTGTCGTGTACTAATTACTAATTATTCGTTGATTAGGCGTAAGCCATATCAATAAATTAGATGATGATGATTAATTCCTGCATTCCTGCCTTGCGACCTTTTCTTCGGTTCCCTGCCCTGTTGTCTTGCTACTTTCATGTCAATTCCTTATGTTCCTGCCTACCCGGTTTTATTTCAATATATTGCCTTCCTGCCTTGCGACCTTCACTTCAATTCCTTATGTTCCCGCCTTCCCAATTTTCTTCAAATTTCTTGCCTCCCCGCTTTTTCCCCTTCATTTTGATACCTTGAGTTCCGGCCTTCCCGTTTTCCTTTCAATATCTTGCCTTCCTACCTTGCCACCTTCATTTCAACTCCTTATATTCCTGCCTTTCGGCGATTCTTTGAATTTCTTGCCTTCCTGCTCCTGCCTTGCCACCTTCATTTCATGTCTGTATGTTCGTGCCTTTCCGCTTTTATTTGAATTTCTCGCCTTCTTGCCTTGATACCTACATTTCAACTCCTTAAGTTTCTGCCTAATCGCTTTTTCCTTCAGTATCTGCCCTTCTTGCCTTGCCAACTACATCACAATTCCTTATGTTCCTTCCTACCCGCTTTTCTTTAAATTTCTTGCCTTCTTACCTTGCCACTTTCATTTCAATTCCTTATATTCTTTCATTCCGGCTTTCGTTCAATCAGTCGTCATGCCCAGTCGCCTTCAATTTAATTCCTTATATTCCTGCCTTCCGCATTTCTTTGAATTACTTGCTTTCCTGCCTTACCGCCTTCCCATCATGTAATTACGTTCCTATCTTACCCATGTCGTTTAAATACCTTGCCTTACGTCAAACTATAGCCTTCCTGCATTCGTTTTTTTTTTACTCAGTAAGCGTGCCTTCCTGCATTCGTTTATTTTTTACTTAGTAAGCCTGCCTTCCTACCTTAGAAGTGCACGACAGCAGGAAGGCAAAACGCACAGCTATGCTTAAACCTATCCTTAAGATTTACACTAAGCTCTCCCCACAGATATGCCCGATCCCTACCGGGAAAGGCCTTGGGGGCACCAGTGAAATCAACGGCATGGCCCATTTACGTGGTAGCCCAGACGATGTGAATGAGTGGGCCAAAATCACGCAGGATCCGATCTGGGACTACTCAAACGTACTACAGGCCTTTACAAAGTCAGAGGACTACCATGGATTCAACAAAAATCCAGGTTTAACCAGTACTTTAGAATGTTAAATTATACAGAAGGCTGTCTTGGCCAACCTTGTCCACACTTTAAAGTCGTAGTCAGTGTAAATAGTCGCTAATATTTTCAGTCCAAAATCTGTTTCCAGGAAAGTTCCATGGGAAGGGAGGTGAGCTCTACATTAGCAAGCATGAGACTACCGACTTTATGAAATACTTCTATGCCGCGGCAAAGGAAAAGGATTTGGAACTCCGAGATTTCAACAGTCAGTTCCTGCATGGTAAATAAATGGATTGCTGGAAGTAATGAAGGATTATTTTAAATCCTAATTTCAATTGTGTCATATTTATTAAGGTTATGGGCCCATGGACCTCGCTAGAAAGGGGGAACGGTGGGGAAGTTATCAAGCCTTTTTGAAACCCATTCTTGGCCGGAACAATTTAGTCATTTACAGATACGCTCAAGCTACGAAGGTATAGACACCCTGCCGAAATCCAACTTTATAATTATTTAGCAAAAACATTCATATTCTATTTCTACAGGTCCACCTGACCGGTTCAGGGAAGGCCTTCGGGATAACGTATTTCCGGCACGGGAGGCAGGGATTCGTCCGGGCCAAAAAAGAGATTATATTAAGCGCGGGAGCCATTGGCTCTCCAAAGCTTCTCCTCCTCTCTGGGATTGGTCCAAGGAAGAGCCTGGCAGCAGTCGGAGTAAACCTAACGCAATCCTTTATTTTAAATGTGCCCAATTAATATAAAGATCCTGGTCGTGTCCAGATTCTTGCAAAAGTTGACCTTCCCGTAGGAAAGAACTTCCAGGACCGGACGGAGGGAGTCCCAATCGAGTTCCGAATTAACCGGACCCTGAGCTTCCAGCCGGAAAAGGACTTGAGAGTGCGTGACATCGAAGATTATATTTATCATGGCAAAGGTTCGTCATGACGTAATATTTTCTTGGCGGCTAAAATATAGTTTTCTTCCGAAAATATCTGTAGTTGGCGACAAAAAAATCCTTTCTGACACCAAAAATTAAGAAAATTCGCTTCAGTAAATATTTATACCAATTTTTATAAGATTTCCCCTAATTTATGTTTTATGCGCCCCAAATTATATTTTGTATGCCCAAAACCATATTGGCCGGGGGCTACATTTTAGGTCACCCAAAATAAATCCAACCTTTAATAGTGTGTCATCCTATTACTACATATTTAACACCATACATTTTTCCGATCAAGACCTTACCATGAGTTTTGAACTGTTGCCAGGGCCCATCGCAACCCCCAACTTTCATGCCCGGGGGCTTGTCTACACGAGCAGCGGGGTCCAGGGCGCGGGCGGTGATCCCATCAGACCAGACGTAGAATTAATATGGTCCCCTCTCCGGGACCGCTTTAAAGTTATTCCTCTAAATTTACGGCCAAAGAGTGTTGGGGAGATTCGGTTGAGGAGCAAGGACCCCAGAGACAGCCCGCTCATTGATCCCAACTATTTTAGCCATCCGTCGGACATGAAGAGTCTCCTAGCCGGTAAGTTAGTCGTACATAAAAACGACCTGTTTTAAGGAATTATTATTCATTTATTTTTAAAATATTTTAAATCATGATTTCTTCCAGCAAAAATCATCTATACACATAAAATCGTTGGCATTTATGTATATAGGTGCAAGTGTTTGTCCGATATCTCTTCTGGAACCACTCAATAGATTCGAATGATACATTAAAAGACGCGAAGGTCGACGCCTGTTGATACATTAAAATTTTCCTAATTTTTGAGAAAAATATTCGCCCCAAACAAAAGCGTTGAATTTTTGCAATAACAACTTTAGACCTGGTAAGTATCGAACTCGCGACCGTTTGCAGTTCGGTGCTTGTTTTTGGGAGAAGTCAAATGGGATATTGTTGCGTTTGTGTCAGTGGTGGGCCTAGAAATAATTAGATGACGTAGTTATTCATTTAGAGCTAGCGCGGGCTAGTATTTTGGTTTAAAGATATATTGTGGTTCAATTAGGTGTGGCATATGCTGTAAACTACGTTAGAAGCTCCAAAACCTTCCAAAGTCTTAACGCAACGCTGGCTCCGAATCGGGCAGTCCCAGGCTGTGAAGACAAGGTCTACGTCAGTCCTGCCTACTGGACCTGTTCCATCAGAGCCGATACCCCGATCTCATACCATATGTTCGGTTCCTGTCGGATGGGACATGGGAATGACGCAGAGGCCGTCGTGGACTCCCGACTTCGGTAACTGATCCGTGACACGACCTATCCCTGACTGTACATATAACAATAAGCCATCTTATGATTGGAAGAAATAAGTGCACCACAGTCTTGGTTCCTTATGACCTTAGTAAACACTATCTATTTCAAACTAAGCGTTTTAAAAGCTAGATTGACGCTTTATACCAGTTTGACCGTTGTTGACCTCTGCCGACCTCTACTTAGGTCACAGGTCTGAACCAACATTACTACCGTATTTTGCATGTATCAAGCTCTCCATGAATGCGTTACTCAAGTTTGACATTTGATGACCGCTGGCTCGGAAGGCCATATGTCAAACCACGATCAGTCCAGTATTCTCTGTGATATAAGCTTTTTCGAAACCGTCTAAGAGTTATGCTGCGCACGGACGGACAGACGGACATTCACATAAAATGCACCAAGAGGCAAAATTAATGTGACAATCCTTGTATATTCTAGGGTTCGGCACACGAAGGGCTTGAGAGTGATTGACAACTCCGTGATTCCTGGGGTCATGACCGGCCACACTAATGCAGCCGCAACAATGATCGGGGAAATGGGCTCATCTTTTATTCTGAATCCCTGATTGAGTCGATAATTTGCACGTATTACAGTAAATAATATATGTATTCCAATATAATAATATTGATTTTAGGCGAAAGATGAAGATATGCATATACTATTATCATAGTTATTAGGATTTTGTCCAAATGTAGGAGCATACGATGTAAAGGCGTAAGTGAATTTCTATGGGGACCTCTCTGTATCTCCGAGTTAGGCGGAAATGATTCTATACGGCTCTGACTGCCTTCCATGAACCCCCTTGACCCCCGCAAAGTCCCCGAGATGGAGGGACGTCCGGAACTCCCCAAAGGGAAAGGCCTTGAATCGAGCCGGGTTCTCCGGGGAGACGCAAGTGGCTAGCGGCTTCACGACGCAGTCGTTAGATGGATTGTACGAGAAGGCCGTGCTGAGGCGCTCGTGCTGATTGGCAAGGACCCGATGGGTTGGGGCCATGTAGAGGTCATTGGACCAGACCTGGGAAATAAGTACATACTATTAGGCTTCCTCTCCCAAAATACATATAAACTTGGTCCAAAATCAAAGAAAACTTATTGATATTTTATTTTAGACTGAATTCTATATTTCTCGTAAGGTTTTGAGCATCGATAAGTACAAGGGATTTTTACCTGCATCATGTCACCGATGTTGACCACGAATGAGCCTAATGCAAAAGAATACAGAACATTTGTTACGCTAGTCAGATATTGATTACTGTAAGGCCTAAGGCTGTAATAAGTAGTTTATTTGGTGCGTGCCAAAACTAAGGGAAAACGTTAAGCAGTTTATATTTTGGGCAGTTCCTGACGCGGCGCAAGATAAATCAGAGTGCTGAAATGAAATCAGCATTTGGTGCAGTTTTTGGCACTGCTTAGTATATGTCATGATGTCAAGAACAATATTTTGCCAGTTTTTGGCACTGGATAAAATAATCCAGGGTGCCCAGAAGAGAACGTTTGACAGTTTTTAGAACTGCGTAGTATATATTATGGTGCCCAAAATTGGGTTTTTGGTATAACGTAAAATAATCCAGGGTGCGAAAAGAGCATGTTTTTAGTTTTTTATCACTGCGGCATGGTGCCAGAAATAGCATTTGTGAGTGTTGTCACTGCGTAATAAATATCATAGTACCAGAAGTAGTATTTTTTCAAGTTTTTGGCAATGCGTTAAATAATCCAGGGTGACATAATTATATTTGTGGCAGTTTTTGGCACTGCGTAATATATGTCGTTGGGCCAAAAATAGTATTTGTGGAAGTGTTTATCATTCCGTAATATTTGTAATGTGCCTGAAATAATATTTTGGGCAGTTTCGGGCACTTTGTGGAATGCAGGGTGGTAAAAAGAATACTTTTGACAGTTTTTGTCGGAATGTTTTCGGCGGTAAAAGTGCCCAGTGCCAAGGAAGAATCCTGTATGTGAATGGCTTACCCGGCACAGGGACCACGTCATAGTACTTCCCGTCCTTCAACGTCTGAAGTGACGTAAAGTTGTCCTCCTGGAGCACAACCGTAATGGCGGATCCGTCCGTATGTGGATAGGCCCCTGCATTTACGTCAACCTCCGGGCAGTCCGGGTAGTAATTGAACCGAGCCGCAGTAGAGTCACGTGTTCCAGTAAAGTAGCTCAGAGCCTCCTCCCTGCTTATGCCGAGGGAGGCGAAGATGGCGTTCACTACTTTGGAAGCCGTTTCGAGCATATTCTGTTACATAGCGTTATAACGAAATATTAATTGCAGGATGCCAATGCTTTTTTTTATAAATAAATTATTTATGAAATAATAATTTGGATCTGATATACAGGGGCTGCCTAGAACTTGCCTCAATTTTCTCCCGGTACAATATAGAAAAGTTTAACACAAAAATATGTCAGGTGAAAGTGGTGGCTCAAATTATGAATTTTTTCAATTTATAAATTTTCATATATTCATGTGCTGATATGCGCTAAAGGTACGTCCTAGTATAACCATAATTAAGACTTGATAGACGTATAGGGATTTTCTGCAAAGTTACCTCGTAGTACTTGTTGAGGACTTCCCGGAATTCCGGCATACCCTCCGGCCATTGGTTATTCACATTGGCGTCGACCTCAAAGACCCGCTTCCCGGAACCCACCTCGTCCGACGTAAACTCAAATATTTCCCGCCAGTCCTGCTTGCCGTCCGTAAATTCATTGTCCGTGAACCCGCGGAGATTCAGCTGTGGAACAAAAAATAGTACTAAATATTCGTTTTCAGGTTCTTAAATTAAAATAATTTGTCACTACTTCGGATTTGCTGCTGCCCGAACCCAAAATAGACACTTTCGGCCGTGACAAAAAAAAAAATTAAGCAAATATGGATGTTGGACTTTTACTCCTTACCAATTTGTAACATTTTTATAACTGGCTGATAAAACATGATAAAAATGATAGCATCCAATATGTTTTGACTTTTTTATACTCCCTACCACTTTGTAAACTTTTTATCAATTTTTATCACTGGCTGATAAAAAATGATAAAAATGACAACATCAAGTATGTTTTGACATTTTTATACTCCCTACCACTTTGTAACATTTTTTTCAATTTTTATCACTGGATGATAAAAAATGATAAAAATGATTACACCTGATCAAATATGTTCAAATATAATCAAATATGATAAAACATGATAACAAAAATAAAAAAAAAGAATGTTTGGGCATCATTAACTACAAGTAATTTACTGACCTTTGACCTGGCGACGGACCGCTTGAACTCCGTCGGCTTATGAAAGAACTCCCGGCCCAACTCCTTGTACCTTGCTATGAGGTCCGGGTCCACCCCATGGCCCACAATGTAAAAGAAGCCCCAGTCCCGGCAGGCAGCCTTGACCTCGTTGATCGTGTTGGCCAGGTCGGCGGGCTCCGGGTTCGGGGAGACCAGGGACGAGATGTTGATGATTGGGACGCTCGTAACGATTTCTTCCTGGACAGACGGCATTCTTCGAAGCTGGTTCCTTTTTATTGGTATACTAAAGAAGGTTGGTAGTCAAACCGAAGCGGATTGATCAATAGGTTCGGACCTCCTCAAATCATTACATTTGTAGCAGAAGACGGAACCATTGGATCAGAACTGGAGGACTTTGGGGATGGAATTGCTCCTAACCGCATATTGGATTTAATTGGAAAATTTATCAGAGACCAAAGTGCGCTTTTCGTGGATGGCCTTTTAAATGGCTCAATTTACATGGAACTCGACTATAAGAGCCATCCATGAGTTGGATGTTGGATCCAATTGGTTGGAATTGGGTTCTATTTCTGCTTGTGAGTCAGAGCTATTGACGACGTATTGTCAAGTCAAGGAAAGTACAAAGGGTTGGACAATTAGGAAGTTGTGGGAAGATAGGCGGTTAGCATATGAATTAAATTAACTTAATTAAGCAAGTAGAAACCTATTTGATTACATTAATCGTTCAGTTGGCGTAGTGAATTCAGCCTGATAAAAAGTAGAGAACAGAAATGGATGGGTGTATTATTGGATTTACATAATGAATTATTATAGTATGTAGTTGGTACAGATTTTGGCAAAACGTCGATGGATAGTATATATGCATAGTAAAAATATATTTATTTGATACTTCTAGGTAATGTATATGTAAGTAAATATGGAAAGGTATCATTGTAACCTACAAAAATATGACTTAAATATTGGTAATGTTAATTTTTAAAAATTTGATCATAACTGATTTTCTAGGATATATTAAGATATTCATCAGTTAAACCAAAATATTAAATACTAGCACGCTTCCCGATCTTACGATCCGGTGGTAATGGGCGAAAACGCGAGAGACCGAATTAGAGCTACCTCTTCGGGTACGGTTTTGCTAGTTATAACCCAATACGACCATTATTATTGCCTCAATGAAATCGAATTCGGGACTACCGGCAACACTGGGCCCGTCCAAACCATCTCCGACCATTATGTCTCAAAGAAGTCGAGCTCAGACCCACCGGCACCACTGGGCCCGTCCAAACCCGATCCGATAACTATTGTCCCAAAGAATTCGAATTCGGGTCCGTCGGCGCCGGGAACCTGTCCAAAACCTACCTAACCTACCATAAGGTCTGCAAACCTAACTTAACTTAAAATCAATGCTTACGGAAAATTGCCGAACTTAACCTAACTTAAAACCAAAGTTTCCGAAAGTTTCTGAACCTAACCTAACTTAAAATCAATGTTTACGGAAAGTTTTTGAAAGTTTCCGAACCTAACATAATTAAAATCAATATTTCCGGAAAGTTTTAGAAAGTTTCTGAACCTAATATAACATAAAATCAATTTTTCCGGAAAGTTTCTGAAAGTTTTCGAACCTAACCTAGCTTAAAATCAAAGTTTCTGGCAAGTTTACGAAATTTACCGAGCCTAACCTAACATTTTAAGATATATATTTTCGAAAAGTTTTCAAAAGTTTTTGAACCTATCCCAACTTAAAATCAATGTTTCCGGAAAGTTTCCGAGAGTTTTCGAACCCAGCATAATTTAAAATCAATGTTTCCGGAAAGTTTCACAAAGTTTCCTAACCCAACATAAAATCAATGTTTCTGGCAGATTTCCGAACCTTCCGAACTCTGTTGCCTTAAAGAATTTGAATTTGGGGCCGCTGACCCGCGCAAACGATATTAGCTGGGCTAAGCCCCCAGGACAGGCACCTGCCCCCATGCAGCCGAACCCTCGCAGCCCCACGTGACTCTATGCCTGGTCAGTCCATTCTTCCATGAATAGCCCCTTACACAGCCACCCGACCTCATGCTGCCGACCTCTTGACAAAAGGTCTCGAGTTCGATTCCTACCAGGAGCTTGTTTTCGCAAAAATTCAACTTTTGCTTGCGGGGAATAATGTTCGATAAAATTAGGAAAATTTTAAGGTACCTATCGCTCCTTCGAATCCGTACAGCAGTTCCAGAGCAGATAGCGGACACACATACATCCATACATACCCGCATACATTAGGACCAACGACTTTATGTATATAGATGAAATAACAAGTACCCGGCGAACTTTTGCTAATATCATAAATTGCAAGTTTTGAAGCCTCTATAAGTGTACGTATATAACATAACTAGATCAGTGCTAAATCACTATAACTGGCCTCGCTTGTGTTAACTGCTACGTACTAACTACAATAAAACTTTGT
>JAQFZY010002627.1:0-11311 GCA_034696285.1 Hypogastrura burkilli
TTTGAGTCAACTCGACCTTCCCATCCTCCATCAGGAATTTTTTAAACACCCGGACATATCACTGACTCACCCTGTATATGCTAGCGCCGTACCCGTATGATACGTTAGCCAATTCTGACTTGACGGATAACTGTATAGGAAATTGCATAAACAATAAAATGCAGTATATTGGATTCGGGAATAAGCTTCCAGCTACTTATATGTGCATGAAAAATTTGGAATTTGACTTCTCAGCATCAAGCATCAAGCAGTCTAGTCGAGGTCAAGAGCTCAACTGTCTAAACCTGAGCTACGAACCCATCCCATATATACTATTTCAGTCGCAGTTCATAATTGTGAATTGTGTTTGTTCCGTCCTGTGTTCGGTGTACCCGAGTTCAGAGTTGTACTTTATGCCTAGTGTAATACTTATAGTATTAGTTTAGTTTACTTAGTTAGTACTACCCATTATATCATCATGGCTGGCAAAAATGGTTTACGATTTTCATGCCTCTCTCCGTTTGGCTGAAATAGTAAGTGGTTCGTTTTCCGTTAGCATGCGGAGGCGGGGATTATTTCCATGTAGGTGCTTATTTACAATAGCTAAGTAGGTAATAGCAGTAATAATTCTGTTTTAATGAAATATCACGAATTTAACAGTGAGTACTTAATTAATAATTTCCAATGACGATGCAAGGGGTGAGGGAGTAGGTTTAGGTTGACTAGCTCGTTGGGCAAAAGCGCATTATTTTGGCATGCCTCACTGCTTGGTTGTTAACCTAACTAAAAGACTTCAAATCTAACCATACCTTGTCAAGATTTCAAGTTGTTTAGTTAGGTTAAGGTAATTTTGTAACCTAACCTAACCTACTTAAATTAAGATAATCACAATTTTGCCTGGCGAGATTTACCGGACGAGCTAGTCAACAGAATCAGACGACCGAGGTCCTATGAGTTCAGGGTTTAATTTCTTATTTCAGGACACCTAGAGAACACGGGAACGGGAGACAAGTAATTGTAGTAAGTAATTATTACGTACTGTTGGTAGAAATAATGATAGAACCAATACTTAAACCAGATTTCGAAATTCCAGGCCACATGGGTAAGAGCAAATCCGATAAGCTAGGAGACCTCGGATTTGAGAATCGGGTGTATTGGTTCTATCATTATTTCCACCAACAGCAATTAGCAGTTTAGTCATACGTTTCCTTAAGGCATTCCCATGATTCAGGTAGAAATTGTTTTGTCGCGTTGCGTCAACCGTTAGTCATCAAGGTTTGAGGTCAGATTATATAAGGAGCTGTGAGCTTTGACTAATATTCCTAACTCAATTGTAAATCGTAATTATGTTCTTCTGCGAAATTCCCTGCCTGTAGAAAGCATAGGGCGAAAGTGGATTGACCACTCAGGTGTACCTCGTTTTAGTACCTACTTTATACTAGGTGGTTCGTCACCTGGACTTAACTGCTTTTTATTACTGCATCACATACAGAGGCATCATCTAGGTCAAAACCAGTGTAGGTCTTTACCCCAATAACGACTCGTAAATCTTCAGCTTTTGTCCTGCTATGCGTTTCAATGATGCATATATCCATATAAGGTGTACGTTACACAGTCGCACTTCTGTAAGGACATTTTATATGATCTGTTTGTCGTAAGAGCCGTTGCATGTTTCATTAGAATATTCAGACGTAAAACGTTTAGGTAGTTGTTTATGAGAATGTTGATTGTTGACATAAAATCCGTGATGATGGGAGGGGATTCCCTAAACTGCTGATTGTTTGTATTATTGTTTAGAATTCAGTAGTTGGACAGGTAGGTCACTGCCATAAGCTAAACTGCATTATTATGCAATGTGCGTTAGTTGTACCGTACTATTTTATGTACCTAAGGGCGTGGGAATGCTTTGAACGAGATGGTAATTAATGTCATTTTCTCGACAGTCAAAACTTGATTTTGATTATGGATTTGTCGCAACCTGCCATACATTTAATGTAAAACTGCAATAAGACTACGATAACATGCAGTCTAGCACGTACTCCCATATCCCATTGTTTTCCCATTTTAAAGAGTTTATTTGACAGTAATAACAAAATGGAATAATTTAGTAATAATACCGACAGCGGATATTGCCTTTTCACTTACGCAATTTGAACCGCTACTTTTCTAAACTCCTCGACAGATATTGTATGTGTCGCTATTTCGGTGAAATAAAAAACACAAGTAAATACTACACTATTTTTCACATTACTATTTCCTAGGATGATAGCTATAGCTATTAACTACACTTTCAATACTACTAGTAAGTTTTTGGTAATCAGCGAAGTATTTTAATACAATAGGTACAGGGTAATGGTAGTTCAAAAGCTACTCCTTACGAACACAAGCATAGGAATTAGCACAGGAATCTTAGCCACCGATGGCACCTAATGTATTTGGGCTCTGGGTCCCTGTAGAATTCCTGTCTCCGCTGTTGAACCCTCGCCTGACCTCCAACAAACCCTTCTGGCCTATAACCTTGACCGTTCTCGGTAGACTCTGTGTAGACGTTCTGTACACTGTGAGGGCGGGATTGGGAGTGGGCTGGAGCCGGAGCCCCTCTCTTGTACAGCATTGACCGGACCTTCTGTCGCATGTTTTGATAGGCGTTCTGCATTTTGTCCTTGACCCCGAGAATGAGGCCCCTGAGTCCCTTCCGGCGCCTGGGCGGATGAGACTGGGCCCCGAAGCTCCCGATTGCATAGGCCTCAGTCCCGCCGTTCCATTGGGCTTGTGGTTGGGGCTGGACATGCGGTCGATGATGAACCTGGCCGGCCAGACTCGTGTGGACAAAGTTCCCTTGTTGAACACTTCCTCCCAAGGCTTCGGCGTCCCCGTAGTAGTTGTTGTGGCTGACCCCGGCGTGGCGGGTAGTTACCTGGCGCTGCTGATTCTGTTCCACGTAAGCTTCGGTTGGCAAGTTATTTGTATGATCGTACTGTTTCGGGGCCTTCTCGTTAGCCTGACGTTCTTGTAGCTGGACCGTGTTACCAGGAGCGTACTGCTGGGTCCCGGAGTACAGTTGGGTATCAAGGTACTCCGGTTCTGGGAATCCGCCTATGAGCCCGGATCCCTGGATGTATCTTAGCTTCCCACCATTGGATCTGGACTTGGCGTGCCCTACCCGCTGAATGCTGTCCCGAACATTGATCTGACCTTTGTTAATGAGGAGGAATGGATTTGGGCTCGAGGTCACAGCCACAATGCAGAGGGTTAGTGCGATGCCAAGCACGGTGTGGATTGCCTGAAGCAGCATCTTGAACCTAGAATTGAATGGGATATTGAAAATATTTTGTAAATATTTTTTGGCCTTTGCTAAAGGTTCTAGTAAAGAATCTCGGTATGCATTGTATTAGTTAAATAGCGGGCTGAAGAGCTTTAAACTCTGATGATGTTTTAAAGTGAATATTACATACTTGAACATTTTTAAATTAACTAACTTAATTATTTGCAAGTTTTATGAAGATAATGATCTTGCGCTGAAAAGCAGTAATACATAAATCCTATTTATTTATGGGTCGTGTCCCGTGTCACTGTTCTAGTAAGCAAAGTGTAAAATCACATGCATAATTTTGGGTACCTAATAAATAAATGAATATTTTCTAACAAAAGACTTTCTCAATCTCCTGCGTACCCAAGGCTTTAATATATGTATTTAAAATTAAGATCATAACTTTTTGAAATGCATGTTGCAGATTGTTTAGAAAATTTGACAGTATAACTAATGCATGCCTACTATGTAGCTTGTCAGTTTGAGAAATATTTTGCCTTCCGCTAAAAGGTGGCTCTCATCCAGGCCAGAATGTTATACGCCGTGGGCAATTTATTTTGCAATTGGATGCATAGAAATAATTTGAAATAAAAAAAAACATCTTTCCTGCCGCTCGATTCTCTAGCATATTATAATCAATTTTTTTAATGTAACGCTGTCATAGATCATGGATGACAACAACTTACGTTTGCTACGAATGTATTCTTGAAAATGGTAGCGGCAGTTATCCCGCTGATCCTTAGCACCTGACAGTATAAAACTTTTTAGTTGTTGACTCGCACTTACACTGTTAATTTGTCACTGCACCCAACTTTGCCAAACGAAACTCACTGTTGGAGTTGACACTGTCCCAGATCCGTTCTGATTCAGATTTAGCCAAAATGTCAATATTATTGTGAGAGCAAGTGAGCGTAAAAGCTAAACGTGCCCACTCCCTTCGTGTTTCTTTAACCTGGATCCTCCTCTTCTACGGCCTGTATATTTTATATGATCACTTTGGTGACTTCCTAACGGTACACACCCTCCTCAATTTTCTCCCAATAAACTTTGTCACAGACATACAGACGACTGCGGGGTCTGGGTTGACATTCCAAAACTCTTATTTACTTTTTTTTCTCGTGAGCCACAAAATGCCTGAGAAGATCCGTAAGGTTGGGCCCAATTTTCTGCGTATGGGCTGGGTGGGGACCTAGCGGAAGGGATACTTTGCCTATTGTCCCTAGATTGCAGGGAAGATTGTTACAGATTTATTTGGGAGTTGTGTGTAGTAAAAGAGAAAGGGCAAAGAAGATCCTGAATCCCACGTCGAAGTGCACTCAATCCCCAATCTACAATAGATAACTTTTTAAGGGAGCCTAAGCCTAATGTATGGTTTGCTGCCAGCGCCTGAATTTTCCCCTCATTTTTCAGCCAGATTAACTCCCTCCTGAATGTACTTGGGCATAATTAAGTTCTCAGGCGTCGTGTCGTCCGTGTTTAATAGTATTGAAGTCCTATTTATTTTTTAAGACAATGGTCATAAGGCAGTGCTGGCCTCATCATGTTTTGTTCAGGTGAGAAACGGAAATGGGTTGAGGTCGAGATCAGTGTCATTGTCACGGACCTTGTCTTGTTTTAGGCTTGTTATGGGATTAGATCATTATAAATGCCTATGGAATATTTGCATGGCGTTTTTCCTAATCCTTGTAACAGTATGAGTTTATGTAAAGAACGTGTGAATTTTCTCTTTTTCCCTGCTTGGCAAAATAAGTTGGGGTTAGTACTTAAATACACAATATAATGCCATGCCACGCTAATTGTAAACGGTCACGGTGGGAAGCTAAAGAAGATGGCCAAGACTCGGCTTGAGATTTGCATGGCCTGTGAGATAAACTAGGGAATTGAGTTTAATTGGAGTTTACATGCATCGCGTAGTAGTTATTAGGTAGTAAATGGTAAATATAGCGTAAACCGGTACTTGGTGTATTCTTCCCGTGCTTGGCGGCCTGTCTCAAGAGAGCATTATTGGCGTGTTTTAGTGGTACTTTTTACACGCTCCTGTTGCAGTTCCCAATTGAAGAAAAAGTGCGAATTTTCAAGGCCTGTTTTCCAATTAAAAATAGTGGCAAAGTAGATTAGAAGCACAAAGCACATAACATAGGAGCTTGGAAATTGAAACCATTTGATTTGATGCCATAGTGTTGCCACATTGTTATCGTATTGGAAAATAGTGGAATATAAAAAAAGTTGGAATAGAATGCAACATTAAATACACAGTAAATAGCTTCAGCCTTATGCCTAGTGTAAAATTCAGAGATACACTTTTGGAAAATGAAATGAGAATAGAGAAAGAAATTTGAATTTCTGTATTAGCTATATGCTCAATTAAAAGTAGCATGCGTTCCGTCCATTTGAGTCTCCCTACCTAATTATTCGTATGGGAATTACCTAGAAAAGAGGACGCTCACGTTGATGACAATAATGGATCTAAAACTAAATAGAATTGCTCTTCAAATCTATCAAAGTAAATAGAAACAGTTTAATTGTAAGCATCACGGCATTGGAAACGTATTGTCGTACTTGAGGGCGGGCATTGTTCCAGATTCTGAGAACTTCTTCTGCATGGAAATTAGGATCAATTACAAGAAGCCTTTGTTTTCAAGCCTGAAGGTTTTACTTTCAGAGGACTAATATCCGTTTTTCTCAGGGGTTCATGTCATACGCACAAGTCTTGTGGACTGTATCATTGTACACACATAATTATTACCGTCACCGGCATAGACATAGGAATTCTGTGCCCTCATTAATTACTCATATTGGATCATTAGATGCATTACAGAACGTACGATCCCATTTTTCCATTTTGCGGTACCACATTTTAGCTTACGTTTCCCACATCTTTATGCTGCAGTAGTATTTCCTGCCATAAATAATTGGTCGCCAAATATCTTAGCACTTAATTTATGCTGTATTAATTCGTAATTCGACTAATACTGTACTGTATTATTATATTATTTTTTTTCAAAAATCTTTTAGACACCTCTTTCGTTACAATGCGGTGATGTTGAGGGCCCGTTTCGACGCCAATCGTAACGAGTTGGACATGAGGAAGGCTAAGGAGTACCTTGAGCTTGGTGAAGAAGAACTTTTCACGCAGATCCACTACCAGCCGATTAGATGTAAGTTTTCCGTTTTTTGTTAATTATGAGCCTCGTTAAGCTAAGCGTTACAAAGATCATTAACTGCGACCTGTCATCCCTAATCCTTTACTCCATTTATCTCAAACGCGTACGCGAAGGAATTCGTACTAAACTGCTAATTTTTCTTCAAGCCTAAGTATCACACCGAGTACAAGAGCATTGTAAACCATTTGTGATTGAAAATTGTATCTCGTACATACATTACAACTATACCATACCTTATATTTAATTACAATGTTCGCATCCAACATATACATGTCGCCCAGCTTTTAAGGCAAGCGTTTAATAACCTAGAGTAATCCTACACCTCATCTTGCATTTTTCGATTTTACGCATGATTTTTTATTTTTTTGTATCCATTTCACAATGACACGCGCGCATTAAACTATAATATATATGAGTACGAATAAGAACAAAAAAAAGATTTGCTTTGTCTATGTCCTCGGTCCTCGAGTAGATTGTTCCTTTGAGAAGATGATAAGGTGTGAACTGGCATGATTTGTGTTCCCTAGTTTTGTTAACAAATGACACGACATGACTCGCCATGATTTTACACTTAAAACGTAAATATAACTGGATGATTCTTTTAGGGCACTTGAATTAAAGGTATACTTTACAATAGTTTAGATACATTTTTTTCGAAAATTGTACCAAAAAATAGGCAACCGGAAACCATCATTTATCATCCCCTGTAATAGTAAGTACCGATGTGATAGTTTTAGTGACAAGCAGGTTGCACCTTTTTGACCGTTGAAAGGCGTGCCGCGGTGATCCTGATTGCTGTCCCTAGTGAATAAAATACGCTAATATCATATTTTTTATTTTTGTTAAACTTTCTATTTAGTTCCGAAGTCCCCTCTCGGCGTGGCCTACGAGCGTGAGAATTTGGCGCCGGACTGGGTCCTTGACCATTGGCATCCCGACGAGAAGGCTCAGTATCCAGACTACTTTGCCCGCCGTGAGGTCCGGAAAAAGGAGTACGTTGACCGATGGGAGAAGCAGTATGGGAAGCCGGACCCGAATGAACATCATCATTGAATACGTGGAACTCGTACTCGTAGGGACGTCTCTGCTTATAAATACGAATCCACGTAATCATTATACTCTGTACTAATTGAATGTAGATATGATTGCTCGTCTTCTAATAATATGAACATAGTAGTATAACTAGCCGGGTGAAATCGGGGTTTCCCACAAACTGTGAACTGGTAAGGGAAGTGCGCCGGAACAAGTCAATAAACATTGATTTTTTCGCAACAGCTGCAACTGTTCAAAGTAGAAATCCTGTTATATTTTTTTTATTCTAAGATCGGCTTGATTAATTACAGAAAAATGGTTCATATTCAGAATTCAGAATTTACAATAGTAAGGTTAGGTATATAATATGATGCTATCACCCGATATTTTACTATTTCTTCTCTTCCTTCTCTACAAACTGGAGCTTCCGTCCGCACAGGTCCGTAAATTGACCCTTGGGCCTCCCAAAGTCGGAGGAACAGCAGTTGTCATGAACGTGTCCATCATCCTCATCATCACTTGAGTCAGCATACGAGGAGAGGCCAGGTAGGACTCCAATGCACACGAGGCTCCCTTTGTGTGGGATACTTTCAATAATTCCAGTCGACTCTCCGGCTACTTCTGAATCTGAACCAGTGTCAACAGAAGTATTTGCACTGGATTCTTAATATAAAAAAAAATTTTTCGCATTATTACTCACGCGTAGCAGTAAATCAGCTTGATGCAAACTGCCTGTTCAAGTCGAGCTAATAAGGGAAATAAAACGTGACTTACCTGCTTCTAGTTTTGCTTTCTTTGCTGCGCTGGTGTCCGATGATGCCTCAGTATTGGTTAGGCTCTTCCTCTTTACCAACCCAGCTAGGAGTTGGGTCTGGGACGTTTTCTTTATACCAATTGACGGCGGATCCGGCAATTTTGCCTTCGTCGTGTGCTTTGGCCTCTCTCCTATCCCAATTTCTTCCTGGAGTGCCTTCTCAAACTCCTTTTCGCGTAGCTCTGACACGGCAGTACGAAACTCGGAAAGTTCTTTGGCCTCTTCCAAACGTTTCCTTTTATCCTCTTCGTGTCTCTGTTGGTCAACGTAGTCTAAGAACTGAACCTCTTCATCATCCAGGGTCTTCACTAAGTTCTCTACGCAAAACGAATTGAGAGTTTAAAGTTTTAGACCCTGCAACCTGTAATACCCTACAACTCAGAGTATACTACAAGATTGACTAGAACAGTAGAAGAAATATGAAACTGTCTGTCTAGTTGTGTGAATTACACACTTAGTTTATGGGCCTCTTCAAAATCTTCTTGCTTCTTGTTCTTCTGCTCCTGAAGTCGTTCGAACAATGAGCGGTTGTCTTTCGGCTCTTCTGGAACCTCTGAAAATGCAAGGAGACAAAACAGACGAGATTAATGCGTGATCAGTAATCTCGAGTAAAGGTAAAAATAACAGCCAATATTTGAGCCGATACCGGTGCATCTATGATCTAATCTAATCACATTCAACGACGGGGGAAGTAAACAATATTCGTAAACGTAAAAAATAGGCGCGCCGCATGTGTACCTTTTTGATTTCGATTTCCGCATAAAAATAAAGCATAATAGGTATTGCGTACTGACTACTGACGATTTCTCACACACCGAGTCCTAACGAAAGTACAAAACAGCTGCTATAAATGTTGTTGGTAATTTTTACATAACAAATTAATAGTAGAATTGGGCAGCAGCGCTTTACCCAATGGCTCTTCCGGTTTCCGAACTTTCTCCCATTGCTCTTGTCTAAGTTTCCGTTTCTGCTCAATCTCGGCTTCAGTGATAAACCCCGAACTCATTCTGACCTGGCTGGATCTACGTGTTACTAGCTGTTAATTAGTTAAATTTCCCAAATAAATTTATGGGAAAACTGATGTATAACAAATCACAGTGCCTTGATTGTTGACATACACCAAATTCAAAACTTGGGTTCAGCTAGCGCTCGCGCGATATATCTCCATAGAATGACAATGCGTACTCAATTGAGGGACCAGGGAAAGGCTATAATTCTTTATGCTGTTGTGGGAGGAAGTCTTATCCAGCTCTTCAGTTGAGTATGAGTAGTAGCAACCTTTTCAAAGTGCACATGCGACTTGAAACGACTACAGCGAACAATATGGATGTGCATTCATTCCTCGCGGCTCGAGGTCACGATTCAGAATCTGGATCTGGAGGATCAGGGGACTCAGGGGAATACCACCGGCGAGTTTATCCGTCATCAACTTCAAGTAAAAATTTAAACTTTGTAGGTCGTGCCTGGGGTCATATGTATTTCATCATTATATTTCACTCTCAGCACGGTGAAAGAAAGTAGCAAACTTTTCAGGTAAAAGACAAAAGAAAGTTAAGGTTATATAGATACTTTAATTTAATCGTTTGTCGTTTGCTTTGACAATTGCTAATGCGCTTACAACGTATTCATGACGATAATCATTAATCATACACGTTTCTGGATATTTAGTATTTAATTAGTAGTAGCTAGGTACGTTTTGCGATTTTTATTTATAACATAATAGGGAGATATATTTATGTAAGTATGTATATGTACAAAGTAGGTATTGCATAGTGTGCGAAGTGCGATACCAATACGAAAGCTTACAGGTCGAACGTTGCAGCTGAAAACGAAAAACTGTAACCTGTTTATGATCTGCTTTGGCTTTTGCTGTCAATGTCAATGTCAACTTATACTATGCTAACATTATGCTTTGAACTTTGACACTTGAGCTGATTGCGACTGCTGCGCTGGTACCGTGCCGGAGGTTTTAATTAATTGCTTCTTGTTTTATAGGAGTCTTGTTGGCGACTACTCGGATTAGCGAAATATAGTTCAAAGTCATTGGATACGATTTGCGGAAAATCATGGAGTCTGCTCAAGTCATTAAAAACAAGGAAGAACTATTTTGCACAAATTGTCCGTCGAAAATCCTACTGTCCGAAGTGGGACTCTATGTCAAGGTTGAGAAAGTGAGTTGACATAGTAGGACAATAGTATTAATCATATACAACTAGCTCATCTATTACTCAATTAAAGTAAGTCATAATAACGTGATCCAGGATCTACCAAAGATGACTCAGAAAAAGAATGCAACTGAAATCGAAACAGACGTAATTCTGGAGAGCTACCAAGTTAAGGACCCATTTTCCTTCGAGAACGTCGGGTTCTCAAAAACAGTGAATGACATCAAGTACTTGACCTGCTCTGACTGTGAGCTCGGACCAGTCGGTTGGCAGGACTTAGGGTCTGGCCTCTGCTACCTTGCCGTGTCCCGAGTTCGTCAGGGAATTGTGTTATGAGTTTTGGAAGCCAAGTACTACGCGAAGTATGACATATCATGAATCACGACCAAGTCAATCCCTATATTCTTTTTAAGAGGCATTTTAAAATCTGTTTTTTATATACTTAACTTGAATAAGATGGTGTCGCACGGCTCAGTTCCCAGTTCACATGAACTGCGACTTATTGCAACAATTTGCATATACAGCTGCACGGTTGTTAGCTCCTCTCATACTGTATTTGTAATGAAATGCAGTAACAGTATATCTACGACCTGGATTTGATGCGACAAAATACACTTTTCTAAGCACACAACCCTCGGTGAAATCATGCGAGAGAAGGTTGACCACAATTTCTAATATCTCATTTACAGGATAATTCTTACAAACTCACTTTATTACTTCAATGTCACACAAGGGAAGAGGCAATCCTAGTATTTTCGTAGAAACGATTATTACAAAAAGTACCTATACATACAATAGCACAGGTAAGGTACATTTGCGATTAAAAATAAAAGTACACCTACAGGAA
>JAQFZY010002628.1:0-11311 GCA_034696285.1 Hypogastrura burkilli
CAGGACGTCTAATTGATTTTTCATTAGAAGGCGTGGGCGGGGAGACGGGTGACAGGAACTTTATTAGGAGCCTTAGCCCTCGTTAGGGAGTTAGGCCCGCAGAAGGAATTAAAAATGAGTTTGAGGTTCGAGCGGAAGGGCTCAGTCCGGCTCCCGAGCACCAATAGTAATGGGAGGGCGAAGTTAGGCCTGTCGGAGGCGGACTACTTGAGGACCTGGTCCTACAGACAGTGTCAGTTTGCCTGCGACTATCTCAATCTGATGGACCCGCCGAAAGTCAGGGAGCGGGCCAAGCTGGAGGAACTCTTTGGCAACACGAAGGCGGGACCAGGAGCCGGCGGGATGAGTGGAAGGAGCTCTATAGTCTCCGTCGTCTCGAGTCGGGGCTCTACTTCTACCTGGTCATCCCGGGCATCTACCATTTCGTCCGCCTCCAGCGGGATCAGCAGCATTGGGAACTACTATGGGGAGCTATTGGACCTGGGACTTGAGCTGGAGCTCGAGAAGGTAAAGGGAGCTTGAGCTTTGACCCGAGAGTCACATATTTTGGCATCTGTGTGGGAGGACCACCTATTTTTAAAATGAGTTGATTTGAATTAATGGCGTACCTAATGTGTGTTTGTAAAATATGAGTAAGAATGTGGATAGTACCACACCGGAGATGGGAAGCCGAATTATTCACCAATTATACTTTTTTATTTCTTATTGTCGAATCGTTTCGGACTCGCAGTTGTCCGTCGTAAGTCGAATTTGCTATCGAACCTACTTTTCCTGGCGTCACAGATTTTGGTAGAGTACAAAACAAGAACAAGAACTTGAACTTTGCAAATACTTGCTCTAAAGCAGAACAATATCTAATTTAGCCTGCCCCGTTAAGCTCAAGGTTAGGTTAGTTTCGGATTGAGTCAGATAGGTTTGGTTATAAAGATTGGATAGATTTGGTTAGGTTAGGTTCCGCATATCATTCGGTTAGATTAGCTAAGTTTTTGGATTGATTAGGTGATAAGTTCGGTTAGATTGGAAAGTTTTCGACGTTTTTGGTGAATGGCTGTCATTGTGTCGAATTGCCAATTCGTCGAACTCACTGCGTCGAAAGTTTTGTACGTCAAATCGTTTTCATGTCGAAAGGTTTCAGGTTTTAATGCCGAATCGTTCGAATGTCGAAAAGTTTGAATGTCGAAACATTTTAATGTCGAAAAGTTTTAATGTCGAATCGTTTTAATGTCGAAAAGTTTCAATGTACATAGCAAGGTTGATTGACTTCTTGAGGATTTAGGCTATATAAGATGAAAGATAGATAGATGACCTAACCTCAATCTCGTTGTCAATGAACCCTGGTACATAGATTCATACCTAAGCCTAGCGTTACCTGTCCCTTCGCCGATCTAGCTGCTCACCCTACCTAATACACAAATTAACTATTCGACATTTAAACCTTTTGACATTCAAACGATTCGGCATACAAGCTTTTTGACGTTCAAAGGATTCGACATTCAAACCCTTCGGCATTCAAAAGATTCGACATTCAAAACTTTCGACATAGTGAAAGTTCAATATCCGGGAGTTCGACATAATGAACGTGAACCGTTTCTGGTAGTCAGTTCAGTAGTAGTAACCAGTATGGAGTCCACTTTCTTGAGGAGATTAAATATTTTATTTTAGCCAAGAAATCAGTATTTTTAAGCTTCCTTAAATATCTAGCCGTTCTGAATCTCTAATTTCGTGTCACCTACATATTTACCTATACATAGTCACTGTATTTGTAGGCAGGGAACGAGAAAAGAGAAGGTATTGTAGAAGGTAGAAGGATACTACTACATATAGCTGCTTCAAATTGACGGTTGATGGTTTCATTAATTACCCCTCATTTGGCTGTAGTAATTAACGCAGAATGACAGTTCTGATCTGCCAGGGGAAGATTCCCATCCGTTTCCTGTGCACTTAGCCCAAATTAGCACATTAATCAAGATAAAGGAAGTTGTAATGAGATGGACTAAAGGATGAGGAATCCGAAGCGATGAGCAACTGTTCCTAATGGAATCAATTTAACGTAATTATAAGGCCCGACATGGTCTGGCCCAAATGAATGAGTTTCCGCCTATAGCACATACATAGCACCAGATCCGAGTTCTGAGCCATCCGCCATCAGGCTCTTTAATCGATTTGACATGAAGTGGAATGACTGTATATAACTGGCATCTTGCAACATATTAAAGATCTGAATACTAGTTTGAAACTTGAAACATTAAAGATCTGAATCCCTCCTTGAAAGCAGGCCCACTCCGATTAAGTTATTACGAGGGGGAGCTCTGGGATCCACTTCAGAGGATTTGATTCAATGTGATATGCTGCCTTGATTTACATCTTGAGAGGTTCAGGTTTATGTACTCGGAAGGGTGATGAACTTTGGCTGAAGGATCTCCGGAAGTAAGCGTCTCTGGGCTGCTGTATGTTCTACAGAAAAGGCTGTTTTAAGATTACCAGACTCGTCTTATTTGCATGCCGCCGTAACCTCCAAGCTCTCCCTGGAGAATTATTATAGGCTCTTACAAAGGCGGAATTGCCGACTTTGTTCTCAATTAAATTAGAGGCGGACTATACTTGAAGGGGACTAAATTAAATTGAGTTATGCCCGCCTACAGCGGGTCAGGGCAGGAAGGCGGAACGGGAACGGTACGAATATCAATTAATTTTTTTTTATGGGCCCAAGTTCCAGGCGGAGTGAATTTAATTAAAAATTTGAGAGGATTATATTTAAGGGCTAAAGGACTTCTCCATCTTGATCCCGGATATGAAGTCTGTGTAACGTGTAACGTCTGGTTCAAAATGGGAGCTTGAATTACAAACACTTGTTCCTATGTATTATCCTGGAGGATTTTCGTCATGTATCATCTTCGCTTCGGAGAGCTAGTTCACAGTTCAAGCATCTGGCCTGTCTGGCTCAAACAAATGGCATTTGAATGGGAGGCCGGGATATTAATAAATATTTGATTTCCTATGTCCTCACTGTATCAAAATGAGAGCAGGACTCAGATGTTCTGTTGTGTAAATTAATTTAGTACCTCTAGGTGGGATATGTCCTACAGTATGCAATATATGTAGTATAAATAGAACAGAAGATAGACCACGGTTTTGCGTACGTTGTTAATTTCTGTAAACAATAGGTACACACACATGCATACTGACTTGTGTCTTTTCAAGAAAAGTCATCTTTCCATCATTTTTGAAAATCCAAAAGTGAGTACTTCAGCAGCGACTAGAGATGACAATTGATAATTGTATCATGTTAACGGCCCCACTGTAATCTCTTGAAAAGGCAGGTTGTTTACAGTAAACTGGAGCCGCTAATGAGTTTGAGTCTTCGCAGGCAATTTGGGACAATGTGACAAGGCTAGGTTACAGGCATGGTTGAAGAGAAGCTGAAAACTCATTACGAGTTACGTTACGAGCTCATCTTCTGATTCCATACATGAGCTACGCCACTAGCTAGGCTACACTTTGTATTCTGATCCAAATGTCTCCATTTCCTCCACTCTATCAATATCAATATTTGCTGCTCCTGCTCTTCTTCGTGTTTCACATGCCTGCTCGGCGTCGTCATAATATGACGAGCCTGTTCTCTTGTATCGAAGTTACATATTGTATTCAGGTTCAGGCTCACTGACTTTGCCTTCGGTGTTCCTTGTTCCGGTTTGGTGGGGATATTATTATCCTGCAGAGGATTATATTTCAGCTCAGGCTGTATGCTGTTCCTCCTTCCTTCCTGTTCGAGTAAGGTAGTGGTAGAGGTGGAAATGGATCTTACCACAATATCATCTTATGTATTTAGAATTAATATACCTACATAGTTACAGCGTGTTGGGATGCAGAATCTCTGTGCTTTTGGCAGCTACTGATTTTACTTGGTTTTGGTAGTGAAGATGCAGACGTTTTCTGTTTTTAGGGACTGCAGACTTTTCATGTTTTAGAGACTGCAGACTCTTTATGTTTTGTTAACTGCAGACTTTTCATGGTTTATGAACTGCATACTTATTTTGTTTGGGGACTGCTGACTTTTCTTGTTTGGGGGACTGCATACGTTTCAAGTTTTGTGGACTGTTGACTTTGTTCGATTTGGGGACTGCAGACTATTCTTGTTTGGAGGACTGCATACGTTTCAGTTTTGTGGGCTTTTGAATTTGTTTGATTGGGAGACTGCATACATTTCAAGTTTGGGGGACTGCATAAATTTCAAGTTTTGTGGACTTTTGACCTTGTTTGGGCGACTGCAGACGTTTCATGTTTTGTGTCCTGCATACATTTTAAGTTTGGGGGACTGTAGACTATTCTTGTTTAGGGGACTGTAGACGCTTCATGTTTTGTGGACTGCAGACTTTTCCTTTTTTGTGGACTGCAGATTTTTCTTTTTTGGGGGACTGCAGACTTTTCGGAGACTGCGGACTTTTCATTTGGACTGTAGATTTTTCTTATTTTGGGGACTGTAGACTTTTCGGAGGCTGCGGACTTTTCATGTGGACTATAAACTTTTCTTGTGAGCACTGATGATTTTTGATGTTGTGTGAAGTTTAGACTCTTCTTGCTTCCGGAACTATTGCAGATTCTTCTTACTTTAGGGACTGCATAACTTTTTGGTTCCAGGCTTCACAATTTGCTTGTTTTAGCGGCTGCAGACATTTTCTTGTTTTTTTTCTTTGAGACCTCAAACGGGTATCCCGTTCGAAATGGTCGTAACTAAAATGGTTCCCGTACTTTGGACCTATATAGTAATGAATGGGGTTCTAATTCCTCTTAATTGAGAGGACGGACGGAAGTAGTGGCCTACGCTGGAGGGTCCCACTGAGCGCCATATGTCTCTTACTTTGCGTTTGCTGACAGTTTCCCTCACAGTCTGGTAGCCTTCTTGCTGATTATGAGTGAGCTAGTTACGTCCTGCTGATAGCAGAATCCGTCCTATTCCCAAAAATACGGGTGTGGGGTCAATTTTGTCCTAGGCTCCGGTATCGGCCCTACAACTATGAGAATCTATTGGACTCAACGACCAAATCATATTATACCTACCTAAGTCTAAACTATCACAAATATTCCTGGAAACTGTCATGTGAAAATTGGGCCCATCAGTCCCATCGTACAGAATTGGCCAAGCCCAGGCCCTCACTCAACGTGAGCCCGATACGGGAAGGCTAAAAACTTTCCAGAGTAAACAGTGATAATTCTTCCAGTTTCCAGTACTACCTACTTTCCGCTAGTACGAGAGCACTAGGAGGCACGGGACGGAAGTCGTGCCAGAGATACGAAGCCTCACGCGCTCCCAAAGTGCGAAAATCACTTTTGCTCTTACTCAGGAATCAAATTAGTCTCAAAGTTGTGGAGTCAGGAGGCTCGAGACTCGGATTTTGACACATAATCTTATAAATGCTAATTTGGTATCATCCACGTTCCAAATATGGTCTGGAATGTGAGAGCTCTGCCCCGTGGGACACCCAGCGTGACAAATGAACTTTGGAACTTCAAGGGCTCGGTCCTTTGACTTTGATCCTTTTCTTTCCCGGCCTCCATGTGCATTGTGCATTCTAAGACCCTTCGGGGAATTGGACTTTGGACTCTGATACTGTCTCTGCAAGAAGATTTCCCTTGCTGGGCCTTTAAGCTTTGATTTTGGATTGTTCCCAGCTCTGTGGTGACCCTGCTCCGTGTCCCTGAGCCCTTCCCTCCATTGTTCCGCTGTCAAACAATGGAGTAAAAAAGAGTCAGTTTAGTGCCGGGCCTGAATAGGCTCTTGACTTTAAGGGTGGGCCCTGGATGTCCAGGTCAATTACGGCCTGAGGGTCCTACCTACTCCGTAGGCCAAAACATCTAAATATTTGAGTCGAAACGAAGATATTCAAATATACAGAACAGACTCAATGTTTTTACAATAGCTGATACTGACGGCAAAGGCTTCAAACAAATTGAATAGGAATTTTAAACAGGACTCTGGGAACAGAATTGACGGCGTGGGCGTCAAAGGGCTTCCCCAAGTCAACAACAGGGATGGAAGGCATAATTATTAAGTTGGGGGATACTTGAGCATTTATGAGGGCTCGAGGACTTTAATGTTCGTGTCCCGCTTCCCGCTCCAGAGCCAAGTAGGAGGGAGGGAATATTAACGATGTAAGCGGAGGGAACTGACACTCGGGTAGTGGTAGTGCTCAGGCCGAGAGGGTCAAGTCCCGTACCAAAAAGTACTATTTGGGGCCCGAAGTACTGGAGGTAGTTCTTAGAGCTCCTTCTCAAAAGGAAGCCGGGAGGGGAGACGATGTCAACTAACGATCTGTCTTCCTTTCCCGAGGACCCGGGCCCTAAGTGTGTACCCAAGTTCCGTGCACTTGAGATGGGGAAGAACGGGAAGGTGGGTGCATAAAATCACTTATGTATGAGTACCAGGCCCAATGATTCTTGTCCTGCTAGGGGCGAGTTTTGATTCTACTTTTGGTACGTTTATGCGCAAGTTAGATAATTTGGGTTAATTTCAAAATGATTAGATTTTAAGATATAATAGTTATGTAGGTTCAGCTTCTATGATTATGTATAAGGTATACCTACTATCGGCTCGAGAAATAATTGCTAATTCTAAAATAATGTCAAGTATTAACGTTGTAAATGAATTATTTAAAAATTGCTTATGAAGATTGTCACTATGCTTGGATCTTGGTAGTTAGTTTTCGCTGATGAAGGTGCCGGGTAGGTAGTAGGTACCCGTAAAGGTTACGGCCATGACCATGCTATGGGTATGGCGGCCTATGGTCGGATTCGGTTAGAAGTCTCCCGGGATCTCTTTATGTTCCCGAAAAAGGGGAAGAGCCCGTCCAATTCTGAAAGCCGCTAGCTTTGGCTATGTCGAGACTGGAGGCAGGCGGGCTGTGGCTGGCTGCCGGACCCGAACCCAATGTTCAGCCGCTCTTGTCCTAAATGATATTTCTTTCTTTGAGGGGGAGTGAATGAATTCTATTATGAAGTTCTTCTTTTCTCGGGCCCAACTTCATCTTCGCCTCCTCTGTTGGAGGAACTTGTGTAGGGAAGGGCCAGCCCAAAGGAAAACTTCCGGGTCCTCCTCCATCATAATGTCATAAATGAGGAATGATGAAAATGAGATCAGGATCGATTGAGGGAGAGCTCGGGGTCCGAGAGTACAGAGAGAAAGCTCCTCATGTATGCCCTCCCCGGTTTATGTTTATGAACATGGAAGGGCAATGGACCCATTGAGTCTCCTGTAGCTCACATTTATATTACCACGGCCAGGGCTGTAGGATGTATAGGATCCGTATGAGACATTAGAAGGATTTACGGGCCCGCCTGATGAGTTTGCTGAGAGTCGTTTAGTGTTAGTGGCCCGTTAGGACGGCCCAGAACTCAGGCTAAGTTTGTTGTTCTTAATGAAATTGGATGAAGCTCAGGCGCTTTGAGACAGCTTTTTTGGGTTTAAATTGCATTTGTAGACAACTAAGTGTACCGTACGGATTGTTTAGTCTATCTAAAAGTAATTATGCGGATGATTTTAATTATGATCGGGTCTAGTGACACAATAGACTTGTGACTAGTTACTAGTCTATGTCTCGTTCATAAGCTTTTCATATATGTGCATACAGGTACCTAATGTTAAATAATTTGGTACCGGAAAAAATACAACATTTACGTGAAAATGCGTAATCCACGTCAAGTGAATTAGGTAGGCGCCTACAATAAATTAAACTAGGTTACTCAAGTTACATTAAATTAAGTTAAAATATAGATAAGTAGATAACAGTCCAACCTTAGCTCATGTCACAGGCTGAAGGTTCCCTAAACCGTGGCCTTTGACAGGCCCAGGGCCAATTAAAGCTTTTAGTAGAACAGAGTGACAAGGTGTGCTAACTGGGCCTGTCAGCCTGCATTAGAAGGAATTAGATTGTCAGGAGCGATAGATCCTAGTCTGGAATAATTACATTCGGCCGAATTAGTGCCTTTCTCTGTCTATTGACAGGGCCCCGCCTTTCCCTGAGCAGAAGCTGGCACCTACAATCTAAAACTTAGGCAGTTTTCCATTTAACGCCCACGCAGCCGGTATGGTATGGTATGGAGCCCATATACATGCAGATACAATAGAATATACAGGTGTCGGATTTGATTAGGCTTATTGAGATAGAGTCAGACTAAGTTAAATTCTCATTATCCCATCATCGTTAGGGCGTCTGATCTGATAGGAAATTGGATCGTAGGTTCTTGTTGCCTATATTCATTCATTTTGGATTTGGGCTCGTGCTCCTGCATACTAAAGAAGCACTACAGACACAGCCTCAGCCTTGTACATACAATACATTGTAGTAGATGTACATAGCTATAGATACTGTAGGTAGGTAGGGCGAGGCAAAGATCCAAAGGCGGTGACTAAGAGGACCGGATTTTCTTGTGCCTGGCTCCCGGCCTATGACTCATCCTTCCGCTAAAGGCCACTGCAGCCTGCACGTAATACGGGATAGGTCGTATCTCGGATCTACGGGTAGACAGTAAACCCGAAAATGGATTTTCTCTGTTCTCGTCTTGCGAATCCCGCTATCCAGAGCCTGCATTGTGTATGTTGCAGCCTGTTTGGGAAATTGGACAGTACGCATACGGACTGGCCAGTTTGGGAAGGCAGCTGAATTTTCTTATTCAAATCCATCTCTACTTCTGGCTTTAGCTCTAAACCAAAATTTAATGCTGTTACCAATGGTAAGCATAATTAATTTTACAATCGGTTGCGTGATGCTTGGAAGTGACTTAAACACCTAAATCAAAATAGGCCGCCATTTAAACAATCACCAATTTTATTCGAAATCTCTCACCAATTAAAGCAGCTTTCCTCACTAACTACTGCAAATTACTCACCAATCATTTGAAACTTATTATGAGCAAAATATTATTTACTTTGCAATAATTAACGGAATTAAAATTATCTTATTTGAAATATTTCAAGACATTGGTGAGGAAATCAGCTCTAATTGGTGAGAGATTACAAATTAATTGGTGGTAGTTTAAATATTCCTCATTAAAACAAGTGAGAATTCCGAGTGGGAACAACATACTTTCATTTCGATTGTTAATTTCTACGCATCCCAATTTACCGTAAAGTAAGTTACAAAATTGTAAAGTGCACTAAATCCGGGCTTGGAGCTTTTAGCAAGAAGTAAAATAATGTTTTTCAATATGCAATCTTGCATTGCTTGAGCTCGACTTCCCAAACTGACCAGTGAGTGTCCATACTCTATAATTTGCTAAACAATCCGCAACATATATGTATATATATTATATCGCGTACGTAGGAAAGCGGAGAGAGTAGGGTAAGTCTTGGGGCCTGTCTGGAAAAGATCTCATAAAGATAGGATGATCCAGCAGACACCCGAAACTGGAAATGGGAATAGGACTGCGGAATTTCTTTTTAATCCAAAAATTATGCGGAGTTTTCTCTTTCGGGGCGCCGGGCTATAAAAGCGGCCTAAATGGTTCCAGCCCCATAGGCCGGGGCAAGGCGTAAATAAGGAGGAACCACGGTTTTAAAGTGATTAGGCGGAGAAAGTTATTTTGAGCCTTTGGGCTCGTGGCTCCGGCCGGAAAAGTTTCAACCTAACACGTAGCGTAATATGAAAATGAATTGGAGGGTTGGACGGCTCGGGCGGAGTAATGTGTAAATATAGCCAGGGCACGTTTTCCTTTTCGTACTCAGGCCTCCAAACCATCCAAACTGCATTCATTCCGGGTGCATCTTCCGTAAGGTAGGTAGGAGGATGTTTGGCCCTGGGTCCCGGATGTCAACCTCCACGCACCCGGGCTTTGAGTGCTCCAGGGGAACTCCAGGGCAGTTCTACGGAAGGCATACGCATGAGTCTGACGTCTCAGGTTCAAAGTCTCTAGAGCCTAGGTCTAGTCTAGAGAGTGAGAGTTTGTGGAGGAAGAAGGCAAAAGCCGGCTTAAGGCTTAGTTCCCTCCCAGACTGCATCCCGGACCGTACTGAACCCGTAATTCCTGCGGTTCTGATCCTGAAGATCCAATCCAATCCACCCATCAGAGCTCTAGCCAAATATGCAGTACTATCATTAGGGGAGAGGCGCCAGGCGCCAAGCGGGATCTTTTTGCAAGGGGACTCTGCTATTCTTTTTTGCGAGTGGATTATTAAAGTGAGTCAGAGCCCTGGCCTGGCTTGAGTAATTCTCTGTATAGGCATTATAGGGAAATTACTCAAGTTGGAGGTAGTTGGACGGGCCGTAGTGTAAATCTTCCCTGCCATTTACGATTCCACATCTGGAATGCGAGGAGCCTAGTTCCTGTACTGCGGTTTTTTGCCATCCTTTTGTGTGGAAAAAAGCTATCTTGACTCATTCTTGCTCTGCGAGCCGAGGAAGTGAGTTGGCGTTTGGCGAATGAGTGTTTCCTTGGAATTGTTTCTACATTACATACGATTACAATTACAGCACTGTGTGTTGTAGACTGGATTCTGCTAAGCCCAATTTTGGCGTCAATTGACAATTATTGTCAGAGCCTTGTCAGTTCCGTGTCTGTGGGCCTTGTGAATTTTATATGGGAACTGTCCCGGGAACAGTGATTGGATTACGTGGACAGTGAAATGTCACCTGGCGTCTCCTCAGTCCCAGCCTGCAAGGGAGACTCGGATGATTCGGACGACGAAGGATTCCCGCATTTGGTAATTTTGAGGGACCTTTTGGTTTTGGTGCAGGCTTCTCAGTAGCTCATAGTGACTGTTTTATTCATGGAAGGGGGGAAAGGGGTTTCGAGAAACGGAGTTCAGTCCTTTCTATGCAAAGTGTAAATTTTTCATTTTTCTCCGCCTACCTTTCTCCCTCGAGAAAGTAAAGTGTCAAGTCGGAGTGACACGGAGGATGAATTATTAGTGCGGGGGACTCGGGGAGTCGTACTTGGATTTACCATTAGAGCCATTTACAGCGGAATATAGAAGCTCTTTTCGGCTCTGTGCACTGTGATAATATGAAATTATTGTATTTCATTTGATATCTGACATTTGGGAGGCATTGTATTTAAAACCATCCCTAAGCTACATTTTCAAACACTACTGCTCAGCCATTTTGCTGAGTTTTTGAGATGTGATATGAGCCTCTCAGAAGGTAATTTACTCTAATTCAATTAAGTGGAGTTTTTTATAATGCAAAATTACGGCCAATTAGTTGAAGTTTGCGGTGATGCAGCTCTAATTTAATTTTAATACCCTGCATATAAACAATTTGTAAGTGTAGGGTAAAACGTTAGCAAGTGGAGTTTAACGGAATTTAGATACAGTTCTATC
>JAQFZY010002629.1:0-11309 GCA_034696285.1 Hypogastrura burkilli
GGGTTCCTATATAAGTTTGGTATCTTTAGCATGGAGTCTTTTTGGGTGCTAAAATCATCATCATAATTATATTTTTATTTTATTTGTGTCCTATCAGACATCAGAGCTGTGGGATAAACATAATTTCATAATGAATAAACCACTTGATAGCATAACCAGATAGCCGAGCGATAAATTAATTTGAAATCTCATTCATTTCATAACGCTGCAGGAAAATTGGAAAGTACAAGTAACGACCTCGCCTTCGGATCGTGTCTTATACTTGTGCACGCGGCTCCGCCGCTTAGCGGCCTTCCCTCTACGTTTGGAACTAATTAGTACAAATATTCTCTTTAGTAAATAAACGTAAGCATAAGCATACTACCTAACCGAAACTCGACACGAAATGAAGAAATGGATCTCCATGTGTCGATTTTTGAAAAATACTTTGAAGTTGGGTCGGATTAAGCAACATTTAGTCAGGTTAGGATATTTTCAGTTAAGATTTATATATTCTCAGGCACGTTTATTATGCCTCCTGAGATCCTCACATTTTTCCAATATTCCGGTAGGAATCCGTATTTTCTTAGCTGCCAGAAAGTTTGAGCAATAAAAATAACGTCCACCACTATTTTCCCCAAACCTCGCTAAATGAACAGTAAACATGACTAAATGAGATTATTCCTACAGTTGTTTTGCTAATTTATTTTGGAACTGGAGCCATAGCCTAGAAATGTGAAAGTGATTTGACAAACTATGGGCCACTACCGCGTCGCTAAGGCGTTACTTGGTTCAGAGGTGAAGGAATAGATCTCATACCTGACACACATTTCCATATTAGGTACTACTGATTGAGATTCACAGATACAGAGAATATGGTTGGATTCTATGTAGAGACAGAAGATGTCCATTTCAAATTTCAACTCTCTAATATGTACTATTCCTAAGCCTTAAGTTCTGTTGTAAGACTTCAGAATTCCTTGAACAATTTGCTCAATCATAGCAAGAAAGAGGTTCTAACTATGCCTACGCTTTGTTTACTCTTCCGAAATATTCTACTGTTTGAAACTATAAAGGGCTTTGTTAGAACTTAAGACAGGTCTAACAAATACTTTCTGGAAGGAACAAGGACTTCCTGTGAAAATAAATATTGTCCGCATTATGTTTCCAAAGTACACAAAGTCTAGGCCCAATATTGTTACCCTCTACATCAAATGATCCTATTGTAAACAACAGGAAGCCCAATGTTGGAGCCCTTTCAATATTGTACTTGTCTAGTCTGGGGGCCTTTATGTCAAAAATTAAATAAGGGAAAAAGTATGTAAATCTGAGGCGGATTTTAGGCAAGGTTAGCATGTTCCTTCTCTTTACAGTCAGGCCGAAGCCTTGAGCTACTATCAAGCTTCCGCCGTCAAGTATCATGGAAGTACACATGCATAATGCTTAAACTAAAACAGGCATGAATAGGAACAATCCGGGTCTCTAGGCGCTTCAAACTCTGGTTCGTGCTACATAGTACAGCTCCCATAAACTACCTCTCCAGAACGAAAGGAACTATTCCTGAAACTTCAGACACGAAAGTCTCATGAATTTTAATTTCTCAGGAAACTGGATAAAAATATACAAACTAAATGAATAATTAACTAAACCTATTTTGAAGTTGTGTTTTTGAATCAACAAGCCATGAATTGAATATTTAATTCAAGCCCTGGTTTATCCACTTTGTCGGAGTATTACGACTACCGGTAAAATAATCTACCACTTTTTGAAGAAAATTCTAAGCAAGGTAAGGTACTCTGCTGTAAATTAAAAAGTCGTCGTCTAAGCCTAGAGACGCTCAATTGCACTGTTATCCACGTATATACGAACATGTATGTGTGCATCCAATTTTCGGTCTCATAAATAAATAAATATATACATATATATATTTTTTCTACAATGTTTGGCAAATCCCTAAGTCTATTATGTCAAAAGTAATAAGTTCAAAGTTTAATGCTCGTTCCAATTTTTTATTTCGCAATGGGATGCGTTAAAGCTATTTAAAAATCAAAGCTAATATGTACGGAACCAGAGTGGTAACGGGTATATTTTAAATCAATTTCTGTAAATTAAATTGCACGATTGGAAAGACCATAAACGTTACCTTTAGTGCCAATCATACGCAAGAAGTAAAATAATGGATAGTAACATGTCGAGCTGATAAAGTTTTCATCCCAATCTGACCAGTCAGTTTGGATACTACCCAAAAATTCAATGCACAAGAAAAATACATTATGGCTCATACGACAAACGAGGCTTATCATTTTACGTAAATCTAAAATAAAATACAGCTTCTACTGAAAAAATCAGAATTCAGATGTCCATTCCATTCAACTGTGATTAGGTTTAATTTTATTACATAATTCTTACTATTTAGCTTCAGTTGATGTTAGAATTCGTTAGGTCAAGATAGATTTGGACTGTAAAGAGCAAATTTATTTCTTCCAATGCCATAATATTCCCTCCGCAAGACAATTACACGCCAATCCAAATTCGACCCTACTAAAATTGTGCAGCTCCATCCAGTTTGCTTCCGAAGCTCTGAGATGGCTTACGTATGAGTGAAGGTCGAAGCTCATTGATGCCGGAGCAGCAGAGCCAGGACCTCCTATTTAGCTAACTATGCTAAGCACATGGAGCGTTCCCGTAGAAGGCTCCGGCATGAAATCAGGGTACGGGTCTCCTCAACGCTTTGGCCTGCTCTTGGGACAATAGGCCTTCCCAAACTGCAATGCGCCAAGGCATGGCCTTTCTCCACTAGACTCTCCCTTCGGAGGACATGAATCTCTCCTGGTCCTGGCTACTAATAGAGAGGACCTCCTTCCCAGTACCAGACACACGGCACACTCTGCTTGACCCGACCAGGGCTAGGGCCCAGCCGCTCCTCAAAATTGGACTCCGTCACGTGCAAAAATAAGGTTCTCCTCTTTCGGGGGAAAATTCAGATGGACGAAGAAAAAACCCGATTCTATCTGTCAAATTGTCAGGAGGACTCAGACACGTAGTATTTACGAGGAGAAATGGCCGAACCCTCCAAACCCGCCCGGCCAGCCAACGGGACAAAGCAAACGCACCCAGAATCATATTTACAATTGATGAGGCTCCCAGCCCTCGACTTGTTTTCCCAAAGGCTCGGCTCTTAATTATACGGCCGGATAATGACGGAAAATTGGTTCTCAAACAAAGGGACTCGGCTGGAAATAAGTAAAGGATTTCAGGGAGCTACCGTTAGGAAGGAATAATTAGAAGGGATGAATAGGAAAATGAGCCGTGGAAGGGGATTTAGGCAAGCATTAGTTGGTCAAATATGGGAACTGGGTTCGGAAATAAATAGGCAAGGTTTTGAAACATTCAAGTATTATACAATAGGTTCCAGGTCAACTTAAGAATGTCTCATAAGGTTCCATCCAGCATGTGTATGATACTCTCAGTATATGAATTTGGACTAATCCGGTGAAAGCCTGAGCCTATTTGGACTTGCCCAATCAAAGAGTATTTTCCCTGCGGTTAGGCAACTGGTCCAGATCAGGCCATCAATTCAGACAGGCCAGGAAATATGGACTCTACCCATTACGTTCCTATAAGAACGTGACGTTTAGGGGATCTACGGAAATGGAACGGAGGCGTAGGCGGAGTCGTTCTTCATCAATCGTGCTCAAGCTTGATTCGTAGGAATTTAGGATTTCGAGTCTGGTCAATTCTCGAAGGGAAATGTAACCTTATTTAAGGCTTCCAAGTCCCTCGACAGAAAAATTAATAGTTTAAGCATAATATTGCTTCCTTTCTTGTCTGATGCCAAAAGTAGTTCCTAGCTAGAAATCTTTAACATGCCAAACTTTACAGTTCAAAGATCAGCTAACCTGGCTTTATCATATATCGTGACAGTAGTTCATAGCTTGGATGTTGTTTTCCGGTAAAATCAATAGTTTCACAGACTTGGATCTTGTCCAACCTAATGCTAGCCAATTACTAATCTAGCAGGCCTAATTACAAGCTCCTTTCCCTTTACTTCAACAGTACTTCAGCATTTTCCTCTAAAACATGTGATTGTTTTTTTTTAATTGCAAAGTAAATATTAATTAACTATTGCAGAGACTTTACTTTGAATACTATTACTTACCTTTGAATTTCGGGTGAGGACGACGTGTCCTAAATCATTCTGAACTCCAAATGGGTACACGACTTCGTTTTCAGTTCGAACATTCGAGTCTTTTGCATTTGGGGCTCGTGGAGCTCCCGGCTTCATTCTAAAATACAGAAAATAGGGATTATGTAGCGGAGGTCTGAATTTGACATTTGGCACAAATTCCCGTTCCACGTCAACTCCTCATATGAGTACCGGCAGCGAGCCTCTAGCTAATTGTCATAACGTTTTTACGCCTCCTACCCCTTCCTAGTCTGTCATCATATCCTTGGGACAAGAGAATTGGAGGGCCATCCGGCTCCCCGGCCTAAGTACCTCCGATTTATATCCCTTAAGCAGGCCGACAGATGAGAAAGTGGAGAGAGAGAGTTAGAGAGAGGCCCAACTTTCTTGGAGTAGAAATAAATTTAGGCTGGAGGTTCCCATGGACTTGGGGATCCCTGGGAGGAATTTATTAAGGACGGGGAGTCCTTGCGGGCCACTCACTTTAAAACCTCCTCATTTACCTATAATATAACCCTGATAATGGGATTGGAGGAAAAACTTTGAGGAGCTCAAACTTTCCCCTTAGCGTCTCCTGGTAATATAAATAGTAGGAGTGAGTAGTGAGGAGTCGTCAGGCGGTCCCACAACTTCATTCTCACATAAAGTTAAAAAGGACTCTAGCTAATTATTAGTTTTATTCGGCCCTGGCCCCACTCTGTAAATACTTAGTTACGGGAGACTGGAGAGAGAAAGTAATAATCTGAGCACAGAACTTTCCTCCGTTTTTTGGTCCAGCCTCCTCCCTTCCATGATGGGGCCGAGGAGGCCTGATTGTTATTATTCCACATTTTCATAAATATAGGGGAAGAGATGGAGGGGCCCGGGACTCCCCATCCTTGTTTTTGTTTAAAATTCCTAAACTCAATTAAATCCACTCTGTCGCCTCCTAATCTTCTCCTCCATACTCCCACTAAAAAGTTTTCTCTTCAGCTTCTCCTTTATGCAATTATATTTCACAAGTTGGGAGGCTGAGTGAGAGAGACGCAGCTCATCTTCTCTATGAACCTCCCCATGTTACTTTCTTATTTTTGGAATAGGCCTCCACGGCCTCCTGGGCCCTCTGGTCCGTATTGGACTGTCTATTACGTGGAAACTGCTTAGAAATCTGTAATCGTTATGCTCATTTCCACTATATTTTAATTTTTATAAAGTAATTTTTAGGCCGCATCTTCCATTGTAAAATAAGGGCCATCACTTGTAACAGAACAGAATTTGAGTTAGGTAGACAATATTTTACAAGTGATTTATATAGTCCTATGAAATTATGCTGATTTTTTTGTCCAATTACAAATATCCTAAACGGTCTGGAACATATGATATCCTAATCCGGGCTCATATCTTTCTTGTTCCACTTACAGAGTAGAGCTTTTAAAATGGGAAAGCCTGCGTGACATAGCCTAACGCATTTCCACATTATAAATCGCCAAGAAAATGTCCTGTGTACGATGATAATTATTGACGCTGAATCTAGAATTTTCTCCTACACATGAATAAAACCGGTTAACCTCCTAAATCTAAATATATGTAAACGTCTTATTTTCCTTTTTTTTTATTTTACAGGAGGGTGACTCCGCAAATAATTAAAGGAGCCTGCTGTTTTCTTATTCGTATTATTTCCTTTAGTTCCTACACTACCTTGATTCCGCCTCTAATGCCCTGCTAATTTGAATTCCCCGTCTCCCAAGCCTCATCTTCCGATTCCCACCGGCTGGGAAATTTAAATATTGAATTAGGCAAGAGCTCTGCGTTCTGCCTGTTGAAATAATAGAAACTAGACGTTTGGTCCCTCAGGGAGGGCCCGGAAAAAAGACTTTCTCATCTAACGTGAGATTTATTGCATTAGTTTGTCTCTTCACTTGCGGGCAGCCCTTCCCGCCTATACGCCGGCCAGCCTTCTCTGTAGAATTTAAAGGCTGGCCAGATCTTGAATAGAGGGCCTAGTAGGATTAATTACATCGGAGGTAGAAACAAGGGGGCCTAATTTTCATAATTATTCTCCCATCCAGCGGGCAAGGCCCAGTCCAAATGCCCGGCTCTTCCTAACGTTGTGGCTCCTCACAAATGCCCGCCCTTTCAAGGCCCTACTGCAGCATAGTAGATCAAAAGGTAGGACTGGGAATCAAACGGGCCCAGTAGTGCAGAGCCTTCCTTTTAATTATGAGTCCTTTTGTGCCTTCATTTGATTTGGAAGAGACTCTAATTGCATTCCAGTGCTTGGGTTGGATTCCATTAGGAGCCGCTGGCTCGAAAATCAAATTCGACACCCTGGCAAATGGGCGTCTCATCATTAGGGGCAGGGAGCCGGCAGGGAGTCTGGCGGGCGGAAAAATGTATAAAACACTTATACTCTGGTTGGGGCACCGTCAAAGCATAATGCTGTGGGCCTCTAATTCGGCCCTTCCTCGGAGTAAGAGAAAGTGTCAGGTTCCTCTCTCCATTATTTACAGAATGGGAGACAGTCTGAATGGGTCCTCAGTTCCATATTCCACTCTTTCCTCTGGCAGCCTGTAATTCAAATTATATTTGTTTTGGGGTCTCACTGAGAAAGAAAAGAGTGGAAGAGGGCTGCAGGAAGAGTTTTCGTATTCTGGGCTGCCCATAACTCTGACGCCAAATAAAATTGGATTTGGAATTTAGAACCCTCGGCCTGGTCCACCAGTTTAGAGTATCCTCCTGAAAAAGAGATTCACGTCGAGTTGGATAAATTACGTTTTGGTAGTCCAGACCTTAACCTAACCTACTACAGTTTTGACTTTGAGTTTTACGGTACAGAATATATATTTTTACGAAGCGAAACTATTTATCATCTGCCCAGCCCCAGCCCTTACTTAACCTCGGAAAATTAGATCAAGCATGTTGACAAAATGTTTGGGGCTGATTTCACTTTTTGTTTCATATTGGACTTGTGACTACATAGTGGAGATTAAATTATGCATATCATGAATTTTGTATGTAGCTCTGCGCACAGGGAAGCTAATTGGTGTCTCAGTACACTAGGGCTTAGGAAACTTTGCATTCTCTTGTACTCTAGTTTTGAATTTAGTCCCAACTACTATTTAAGGTAATTGAATTAGGAGTAATTTAATTACAGTCCCATGGTAGGTGTCTCATTTGAGATTGAGTCTGTAGGTTCCCTTACGTAGTATTCTCCATATTTTCTAAAGTGTATCATGTACTTACAAGGCATAAAGTTCATAGTACACTTATTAACAGACAAGTATGCCTGCTCAGGCGAACACCACAGAATTAAGAACAACCAAGCTAAAATTGGATTTTACAAAATTCTCTTTGAACGGGAAATGTGGTTATGAATATTCCTCAATATATATCAAGAAATGGGGAAAGTTGAATCCAAATACAAGCGTGCCAGGGACAGGGAGAAAGTCAGATCCCGACTTCAATACACTCAGTCCTAATAAATTGCCTACTATTTCCCAGAAAAAAAGTTCATGTGGGCTTAGAGCTTGCCATTAAGAGTAAATTATTTTTCAGAAATGTCGCACCTAACCGGAGACGGAGACGAGACACAAAAATCAATGTGGGCCCATTAATCAGATTAGTACATTGTCCTCTAAAAGACTACAACGGGCACGGATAGAGTAGATGTAAATAGATATAGCTTTGAACCCGGCTTTAAGCCTATAATCTCACACAAAGGCCAAAGGCATAGTCATAATCTAGATAGGTGATGGCAGTCGGTACGGGCTCCGGGCCTTATATTGAGAAGCCAACTTTCCCCGAACTTGTCACTTTCCGCCCACTTTGGAAGAAACATATTAAAAAGTAATTAAAAATGCACACTAAGGCTCCGCTCTGTACTAAATTAAGAGTGGATTCCCAGAATCCCGCTTCCCACCCACCTGTCATTCACAAGGTTTTAATTTGGAACCGGCTGCTCAGCTGTCAGGCCGCATTGTCCTTTTCATTCCACATTTCCAAGGATTGAGTCAGGGAATTAGGGCGAGCTCAATTGGCACCCGAATCAGTTAATAACTTTAGGCTCAAAGCCTGACCAACTTTATGGCCGCCATAGCTGCACTACAACTCCCTCTAGAGCCTCCAAGTTTCATAGTCAAGAAATGAGTTTTTGTGGAAAAAATAAAACATTTAGCAGAACCAATTATGGACATCGGAGTATCTTTTAGTCCGAATGTAACCCAACATATTATAGTGAGTCCAAAACTAAGCTACCTTAGCTTATCGAACAGCCTTAGGTCAACCTAATAGGCCATATATATTTGAATCTAGCCCTTGGTTGACTGTGCTAACGACTTGCATTGGCTTTTTTGTAACAATATTTTTTTCCGGCCAGAACGGTAATACTACCCCAACTTTTCTCCACCCTTCATGTCCTTCTGAGGTGTCCGGGGGAGTTGAGTGGGTCTCGTGCTAATGCTGCTACGTGGGGATAGGTCTCTCAAGAGAGCTGGGAAAATGTAGTCACGCAGCCCCTGGGCTGAGGCGGAAATAATGGGACTCGCCCTGGGCCCCCAGTTCCCTGGAATCCCTGGAATTATTATCTGTGACCAGCTGTAGTGGAACTGGTGGAGAATTCGGATCCCCGGCTCCAGGGCAGGACAAAAAGGTTTTGTAGGGAAAGTTGGGGAAGTTTGGAGGGAGGGGGCTCAAGGTGACATGGGCTTCTGGCCAGCCCTTTTGTTTCTTCCCTTCGATGAGTGATCAAGTTGTCAGGAGCAGTTTGCCCATTCCCCAAACTTCTCTCTTATTATAATATAGAGATTAGCTCCGTCGTAGGACCACCACCTACTTCAAGCCCACCTTCTCCATCATTCTCGAGTCAGTCAGTCAGCTACTCCGCAAAACTACTTTCCCCTCTATCTCCACTTTCGGGCGGACCGGGTCCATTCTCATGCTAATTCCCGACTCCTTGAGCCACTCTAATTAACTCAGGCTTCGGACCGCCCCTAAGTTTTCCGGCTCCGTTGGGCCCAAAATTGGTTGAATCATTTGCCGTTACAGCAAGGAACTGAAAGGGCGAGCCCCAACCGGGATCAATTGTTTTGGTCTCCCCGAAACTTCCGGCCCTTACGTCTGATTTATTTCTCGGCTCAGTTTCAATGTTGGGCCGGGAATATGAGGTTGTGTAGGCCGAGTCAGCTATTAGGAGGTAGTGGGTACAGTTGGATGTAATGGTGAGGGCCCCCGGTCCTTCTCACTAAGAATTGAGACTCGGTTGGGGCGGATTTCTACCATTCATGACCATTGTCTGAGGCCCCTCTAAAAGCCCTGGTATTTGATTCCATTAGGAATGCTAATTTATGACTAAGAAATTAATTCCTATCCGTTTTAGAAGGCGCATATGAATCGAAACGGAGTATATTTAATATTGTAAGCGACCCTGACACGACTGGTTGTATTTAAAGTGATTTACTAAGCATGGATTTTCATTGGAGAGTTATTGTAAAGAGAAGAAATGTTCCAAGGGTTTGATTATTATTTGTTTGACATATTGATTCGGGTTCATTGGAAAAGAGATCATGGGAAGCGGTTGCTGGGTGGCTCTGATTGTGTTAGGCTCCTCAGTCATCGATGAGTAATTCTAAAGGCCGAATGAAGGGCTGAGAGTAAAAAAATGATTTATTTAAAGAGGACCCAAGCCAGGGCAGGGCCCGAGATCAAAGGTGTGGATCTAGGCCGAGGCCTTTGGAGCCTCCTCTCTCCTGCCGTACACAGACAAGACACATAATATACCTAGGTAGCAGTGAGGTAAGAGAGACTCTAAATCCTACATACATACATATAAGGCCCTGGAAGGAGAGCCCGGGTTCAGACCTCTGAGGCTGGGTACACATTTAAAACTCCTTTTCCACAAACAGGGAAATATTCTCTATTTTTGAGAAGTCGGGGGGAAAAATTCCCTTGATAGAACCAACTTTAATGTTTTCCCCAACTTGAATGATTTGCAAATAAATCCCTTAGAGCGCATTATATACGATAGTTTGAGCAAGAGTTTCCTGGCAGGCCCAGTCTCCTCACTCCAATATGTTACACCGAACAGAGGCCATGGACTACTCAGCTCCACCCTTCTCCTACAAGATGGAAGCCTATTATTCATACTCAAAACTACGAGGCCATCAGTACTCAGTACGTATGTATGGATCTATGTATCCGGAGGGGGGAAAATAAGGATCCGAGTCTTGGGAACCCTTAGGCCACCATGCCCCTCTCTGTCATTCACTCAGGCCGCTATGTAGAAACGCCTACACAAGCCTTTGTAAATAGTCCAAGAGATTAAATATGACATTTCCCGTAGTTACCCTAATTCCCTCTACTTAGTATCTGTAGGCTCCACGTTTTCTAGGGATAAGGCGCAATAATGCTTGCGGTCCTCTCCTTTTACAGGCCTACGAGAACGAGGAGTTGCATTCATATGCATATAATTGTATGTACATAGATTGTTTAGGTTGGGCAGAGCCAAGTAAAATTTAGTCAATCCAAAATTCATATTAAATCCATTATTTTATTTCCTCAAAAGGTTGGCCCTAAACCGGAATTGTATGCTGTTTCCAATAATTGTGCAACTATTTATTTTACATTATTTAAGTAAAGCAGGAACTACGTGAATATTGACATTAAAATATGTAAGAAATAACCGTGGGATCAGGCATACTTTAGTTTCATTTCCAAGTAATTTCTACAAAACCTATTTTTACACGAATTGCATCATTGGATAGAGTATGTAAATATATAACTTTGTTTAGAGTCAATATTTTGCAAGAAGTAAATTAATGGATTTTAATATGCTATTTTGTATTAATTGAATTCGTATGTAGTATGGGTACTATTATATTTCCCAAACGATGTAAACACATATGCAGACAATAGGCTTTTCTTACGTTCGTACCATGTGATTATCTTAGGATAGGGTAGGTGACTACCAAAAACCAATTTTTATCCTGCTGAGTCATACATCGAAAAACATCAAAATTCTCACAATGAAATATACGGATAATAATTAAATCCTGGTGCGCTTAAGTTTGAATTGAGGCAAGGACTGTCTACATTAATGTGCATGTGAATGAGTAGAAATTCAATTTTAAAGTTTGTTGGTTTCATAAATATGTCCATATTAAAAAGTGAA
>JAQFZY010002630.1:0-11306 GCA_034696285.1 Hypogastrura burkilli
CGGATTTCTGCGAATACGGCTCGACTTACTTTACTTCAAAGTACTTTTTGTCACGAAGTTGGAAGGCCTATGGGATTTCCAGAAACTGTTACTCCTTTATACCAGCCTGAATTTTATGAGATTCCTGTATTTTCCCTTATTATTAGGAGTTTAGCCCCTATCCCTATTGTGAATTGTACTCTTGCTTTCTCGTTTTCATGGAACAGGGTTCCTTGTACGTGTTATGGTGCTTAATGGTATATGTTCATGCCGGATAGGCCAATGAAGGCAGAATGGGCCAAAAGCTCTTTGGAAGCATGTTAGATACTTCTTAGAACTGGTACATGAGCACTACCTACTACGTACAAGGAGCAATGATGAATGAGCATTTTTCCAAAAAACTAAACCTGCAGCCCGCACAACTGCTTTTTCATCTCTGAGTCTGTTTGGCGAACCTGCTATCGATGTGTCACGATTTTCTACACGAACTTAGGCAGAAACATAACATAGGATCCGATTGACACTGTGGAAATTTAGTGACCCTTACCAAGGTTTAGTCTATTTCACCTGAGGGCCAAAATCCCATACTTTGGGTACGATATCCTTCCAGCCTTTGAAAACTGTAGACATCATTTATTGAAGCTACTACCTACTAATACTTAGACTAATAAGCTTTGTATGTTTCATACCGAAAAAAGCAGTCCAGGCCATACTAAGGTTAAGCCATAATTCAACTGAATTGAGGATTGAATTGAACTTTACATTTTCAGCTAAAAATCCGCCCTCTTTTCCATTTCATGAAATTGTACCTCTGAAAATAAGCCACATAGTTCAACGTAGCGGGATGGTTGGAATTGGAATAGAAATCTTTGAAACAGAAAATAGGTGCGCTTAGTATAATAGGCAGACAGAGGAACAGAGGCTTATTGTTTGTTTTCATTCTTTCGAAATAATCACTAAATGGGACCAGCTGGCCCATTGTGCCCAACTAATTACAAGAAAGGAGCCCTGGATCCTGTGCTGGTAGCCTGAAGTCATTCTGAGCGTCATGCGTTATTTCCAAGTCTCCAGACCCTCTTTTTTGTCGCCACCACCGGAATTACAGAAGTCAGTCATGCCTCAACCGTGCGGCGGAACGTAACTCATCCGATACTCAGTAGTGCCCACAACAGGCAACCCCGCCTAACTACCACTAGTGCTCACTACTACTCTGCCTACAAAATAATATTTCGGATTTGAGACGTTACGTTACGAGTAAAGGGCTGGGCTTCCAAAAAACGGAGACTGAAGTTCTTGTTCTTGGACTGTATAGTTGAATCCCTCCCATGGGCTCCCCCGACTTAAACATCTAATAAATTAATGAAACCCGACATGTCCTCAAGCTCAGGTTACATATTAGGCCTAATGCACGTAAGGCAAGACGGGAAGTTAGGTTTGAATGTAGTCAACTGACCCCAAACGAAGAGTAGAAAAGTATTATAGTATTAGTAGGTCCCGTCGCTTAAGCGCTTTCCTTTCCAGCGACATACCCTGGGATTCTGAACTAGAAATGCAAAATTCTAGATCCCCTTTCGACTCAAGCACAATATTATGCGATCAGCTTGATGGATCAACCTTTTACTGATCAAGTGTCAGACTGGAAACGCCTTCCGCCTACCTGATCCTGACAAGCCTCACACGAACTGAAGCCGTAGTGCCTACTTCTGTTGTGATATTTCCCTTCCATTGAAATTATGGTTCTTGATCTTCATAGGCTCAGCCGTATGATTGAGTAGCTTTCTAAGTCAATTTTAGGTCAATTGCGCACAAATAGTTAACTCTATATTTAATGCCGTCAGTACAGTAATTCAGATTCCATATAGCCTACCTTGTTCATATCAGAATCAGAACTTCAATTTCATCAAAAATAATTTATTAATAGACTATAGTTATTAAGTTTAGAGTTCAGAGGAAAGCGAATTTATTCCACTAAGTAGAATATTACAGCTTTTCCAGAATAAAAAATGCAGGGAAAACTGATGTCAATTTGAGAGGAGACACATTAAGTGTCAACAATCAGAAAAGCAGTGCAATGGGACTACGTTAAAGTCATGCCCTTTACTGGCTGTGCGCCCTAAGAATAACTTGGGAATAATGAAAATAAGTGTTGGAGGCATAAGTCATAAGCCAAGGCTATTGAGGCGAGACGAGATCTTTTTGACTGATAGTATGGTGTGGTGGGACTGATGACACTTCATTCTTATTCCAGAGGCACAGTCACTCTTCCGCTCCACTGCGCCTAATAACGATACGTACATATAAAGGACTTTGGCCGTCACCCTCAGACTCTACGCAGTATTATATGGCACTCTGCAGTAATATTCAAGGCAATTACAGAGAATTTCCTTCATTTCGTCTTCTGCAGATGAGGAGATTTGAGGAGGAATGACAGGCTCCCGATCCCGAATCCCCTTCCTTGCCCTCGGAGTACTCGTCACACTCTTCGGTCCGGCCTGGGCCACTACAAACCCTCAGCCTCCCCACCATCATCACCAGCATGCCACACTTGGTAAGTACAATTATGTCAGCTCTCTCAGACCAAGTCCCCTCCCATTTCCCATCCAACCAAATCTAACTTGGCCGAAGCTAAGGCCCACCACACCTAATTACGCTATCCTAGCTTAATCTAACCGAATCTAAAATCCTATCCTGCCTAACCTAAGGTAATCATGTCGGCATAACCTATATCCAAGCCAGAACATTGCTATCCTAACCCGGCCTAAGCGCACAGAATAAGAATACACTTTCCTAACCTAATCTATTCTAAGCTGACCTAGCCCAGCAGAACCAAAATGTGTCTAAGTTTTGAGAAATCAAATTTTTTAGCGTAAAAGCGGGTTATAGCGGTAACATAGTTTAATTTGAGCATGGCACAACAATTTGTAATGACTTCGAAGAGAATCCGTTAAGGTTAACTCTTAGGAATGTTCTTCATGCCCTTACTTTCAAATCTTGGAAGCCTGAAATAAAGTTGAGCATAAATATAGGAGCTTCCAATGCCAAGCTGATGACATGAGCTCTTATGTGTGTAATTGAATGGTGTGGACTGTGGAAGTGTTGAGGCTCCTAACAATGTATTTTGTGAACCCGGCAGGTGTGCTTGTGGACCTGCATGAGGCCGTGGGAGAAGTGATTGGGTCGAAGGGCCCTTCGAGGATCCTCTGTGGATCCCTCAATGTCCGGGCCTATCAGCAACTGGCAGCTGCTCGCTGGGCCGCCGAAATTATCAACAACAATTCTTGGTCAAATGAGTTCGAACTGGGTTGGTCCTAGTCCTACTTTAGTTTAATTCAAGCCTTGGGACTTCTCATTTTAATTGTTCCCCTTTATCCCGCAGAGCTTGTTGTCCATGATACGTGCGGTGAGAGCGGGATTGCACTTTCGGAGACCCATCAGTTGGTGAATTGGTCGAGGGAGAACTTTGAGGATGCCCCGCTCATTGGTAAGCTAAACCATGATTTTCCTATCCGTATTATGAGTTTATAGAAAAATATAGGGACATTGTATTACATACTAGGTAAGCCTAATGTGACCTAGCGTCTGAGTTACTATTTATTAATACTTATCTGTGTATCCAGTAAATGTGCATAAATGTAAATGATGAGAAGCCGGTGGGCAGAAGGGGTTCCCGAATTGAGCCAGACAGCCCATCGAATAACCTTGTACTCGTACACATGGAGAGCCTCAAGTGTAGTGGACATGCATATTGAAGAAGATGCGTTTTCGGCCCAACAAGTAGTGAATTAAAGCAAGGCCGAGGAGGAAAAAATTGAACATGATTCTCTTATTTTTATTGTAACAAGTGGACGGTAGAAAGGGAGGGGAAACCATTGTAGTCCGTTCCAGCAGGGACTACTGAGTCGAAGGATTCACTGCCACGCTGGTCATTTCTCAAGGCAAATTCCATGGCTCCTCCACTCTCATTATCATGTACTAAGAGGCTGAGGACTAGGCCTAATGACTTTTTCATGCTATGGCCACGGTCCTATGTACATAGGAATAACAATTAAAAATTTTGGGTTCAAAAGAGAACAAGTTAGGGGAAATGGTTGTATCTTTCATGCCGGTTCGTGCCGTATCTCTGTTTCTGTTTCTGCAGAAAAGCTAGAATACTTATCGGAATAAACTAAAGCTTCTATACGTATATTTATATTTATATATACCCATCTAAATTTCGGGATACGGATACATAACCAAAAATATCTTAGCTTTTAGGAAAGTACAGAATAAAATATTATTCTCGAGTCCATTAGTTTGAGCTACTGTAGAAAACAAAGTGTCCGGTTCAGGCGCTTGGGTTCTTTCCATGCTGAAAGCCTTGATAGTATTAATTGTGAGCTGGGACCTTTCTCAGGTGTGATTGTGATTGGGAGCCGTAACTCTGAGCGGATCATTGACAAGCCCTTGGAGACGCTGAACAAAGAGAACATTTCGGCCATTGTCACGTCCTCCAGAGCAGCTGAGCTCCTCCTTTCAAAGCATCTCAATGTCTTCACTACTGCACCTGACATTTCCAGCGTCGTTGAGGCAAGTCCTATACGAATACAAACTCAACCTACATGCTCAATCCCTATTGTACTAATCCACTCTCTGTCCCCGTCCAGGCCGTAGTGGCTCTTATTCAGCAAGTGGGTCCGGAGTCCGTGGCCGTCATTTCAAGCTGCTCTCATGCTATACGGCGGTTCGAGCGACTGGCCCTGGCCAAGTCCATCCCAGCAAAGCATTTCTCAATTCTCGAGAAGGATGATCCGCTCATTCTGGATGCCGTCCTCAAGTTCCTCCAGACTGATGCCGTAAGTTGGTCCAATGTTAGTAATAGTTGGATCTGGGAATCCAACACAAGGTCTAACAGGTTGGAATTAATTGATTTGGAACAGGGCACTGCGTCAACGGTCATCCTCCTCCTTGAAGGCTCGGATTTGGAGCGACTAATCCGAGGCAGGACGAAGGATGAGGCCAAGTTTGAGAAGCTTGTGCGTCAGAAGTCCTGGGTCCTGGGATCCGTGGGAATGGATCAAGAGCTGGCCAGGGAATGGACTCAAAAGTTTAGGTCCAATTTGCTCGTAATGCAGCCCCATATCTCACCAAATGCCGACTTTCACTCATTCTTCGTGAATAGCATACGGGTGAGTTTACAGATTATGTAAGTTTACTGGTTTAGTGGGATCCATACCGGGGCTCACTGCATTAAGTATAGTGACATTTGAAAGCTCATTATTTATGGTCCAGGGATAATGGAGATATTTCTTCCGAACGTTGAACAAGCATTTGCCGAGTTCAAACATCGAAAGAATACTATGTCGAGCGGTTCTTCAGCGATGTAGATTTTTGCGAATGTTGAACTGTTTGAATGTCAAACGGTTAGCATGTTAACCTTGTGAATGTCCGATGTCCGAATGGAACTTGTTCTAGGAAATTGGAAGGCGTAATAGAGTAATAGAGTCAGTTTTCAGGAGAAAATCAACACCAATATGCGTAGCATCGCATATTTGGCAACAACATAAATGGACCCTACATCGAAATAGTTCCACGAATGCAGGAGACAGATTCAAAGTAGCTCGGGATCTGACTTATTGTTGCATATAATATGAGCCTATTTTAGAAGTATTCTGAAAAATCGGTCCGAGCTAGATCCAGAGATGGATTCCGGCTTCGGAAGCTTTAGGAATCTTATCCATGGCGCTTGTGCTAGCCTCTAGTCTTAAAAGAAGAACGTTTAAAAGATTTAGGGTCAGATTTATAGATTACCTAAGTATAACACGGGTTGATTTATTTAGTTTGATTATACAATTAGTATTTTCGACAATATCGTACTGGGATGAGTTGTGTAGTAAGCTCTAAGTTCACATGACGAGGACCCGGGTGCCCTTGGCGTATTTTTTTTGCATCAACTATGCACCATTGAACGTGAATTAAATTCCGATGTAAAACTCGAGGTAACCTAGGAATATAGTATTATTTTACCACAATATACATTTTCTTAGAACGTAGCTAGTACTTTGAACTATGAACCTGAACAAATAATGTTTAAATTCGAAAATAAATAGAGTTATTGGCCGTTCTTTGGACCCGTTTTGACACTTACACGTTATACATAACCGGTCTCAGGTCGCAGATTTTGAACCAATTCTTGAAAACAGTCGTTATTTTAGTAAGCATAGTACCCATTTAAGCGTTATACTGTGTCAAATTGGCAATTGTGCAAAGGCAGTTGATTAATTCTTAAATTGATTGTTCCTCTGTACATGATACCTGAACCGCAGCAGATACCACATTATCATGTAGCAGAATAGTGTTGGAAAATTGAATATTGTATGTTGTACGCGTTTAACTGTATGCTTAGATGGGTGTAAAGGATCTCATTTGATTAGGCTTCTTTGGAAGGACTTGGATTCAGTTTAGCCTGGTCCAACATCCCACCTTATCTAATGAGGAGCTTGATAAATGGTTGGTCATAATGAAGTAACTTAGCTGGATCTCTTTGACACAGGAGGGCCTTGAGCATGACAGTATGGACGAGGCCCGAGAGTACATTGAGAAGATCCATCACTGTCAGTGGCCAGAACGAGATGGTCTTGGGAAGCGGAGCCTTGGTCCGGGCCGCGGGGCCTCTCCGCACTTCTGTGCCAACCTTAGCAACGCGGACCTGAGCCAGAATATCCTCCCGGACTCCGACGTGAGTTTTGAAAGAAGCATTCCAATAAATGGAGTCAGGTAGTTGCGTGCATGGGGCCGGCCAGCTTGGTACGTGATTCCTCCAGTAGCCCTCCAGCCAGTGTACTCTGATAATTAGTCACATTGAATGAATAATTCCCCTTTGGGGCCCCTTTCCCCCTCTATTATTCATGGACCCAGTGGATAGTCAAAAGGCCTTCCTCTTCCCCTAATTAGCAGGGGGGGCTCAGGACTGCGTAAATCAAAAGGCCAAACCCTACAGTTCAGTGCAAATAAAGCTTGTGGCCATCAGGAACTTACAAGTAAGTGGTGGTTGAGTGGTTCTGAGAAAGGACTCCCTTTTTTGAGCAGGTGGGCTTCATCGTGAGCGCTGTTTCCGCCTACTCGGCCGCTCTCCGGCTCGCCCAGCTCGAGACCTGCCTCGACGAGACTGAGTGTGACCATGCAGGACTCTCTCTAGGCGTGATTGAGGCTCTGCGGAAGCTAAACTTTCCGATTGAAGTCACTGCTGGGCCCCCAACGGAAGGCTATGACGAACCAACGGAGCCAACGGTCGCAGCAAGTCACGAGCTGGAAGGGACTCGGGGTCGAATCAACCATCAAGGGAAGCTGGTCAGTCGGAAGTATGACCTCCTCCTCAGTCGGCCGGCTCACGGCACGCAACGCGTAAGTTAAATACCTAAAGACTATCATTTAACACTACCCAAGATAAACCCCAAGTTAACCGAAAGAGAACCTAAATTCAGATAACAGACTTTCGCCAGATTTTGCCACTACTTTTTCTAAACGCAACATAAGCGAAGCTAATCAGGCCTAACCTAACCCAGCCTAAGCTATCCAAAACTAACCTGACGAAGCCTAGCGTAACCAAATCTAAATAAACAAATCCAGCCAAACCTAAGCTGACTGACTACTTGTATAGCCACAAGGTATCGTATATTATATTTCGAGGGAATATTACCCTAGTGAGACACCTTTGCTAAAACCCGGGATTATATTTGGTGTGATGTGTGTTTCATAGGACGTCATATCAAAATGCCTTTACCTAGTTTTACTGAGTATGATTAGTCTCTTATTTTGTCTGGATTAATTTACACTTTACGCCAGGTCAACACTAGATAATTAATTTCTGTCCGTTCTGTTTGCATAGGTGGGGCAGTACTCGAGCGAGACGGGCCTCCTGCTGGACCCCACCTTTGAAGGGCTTAGCGGCTCAGACTCCGCCGGAGGGACCGAGAAGAGCTTCCAGTCGGAGCTGAATTCGCTGGACCCGGACCCGACCTCAGGAGCCCCCGCATCCCGGAGCCGGAAAGGCAAGAAGAGCACCAAGTCGGAGTCCGAGTTCTTGTTCCAGCTCGAGAGCTCTGTGAACATGAGCCGGATGACGCCGGAGCTCTACATCTCCCGCGTCTGGGCCATGGTCGTTGTGGCCGTAGGGATCACCGGCGTCTTCCTTGCCCTCTACATGCTGGTCTACGTCTTGCTCCGCATGTGCGACGGAACCGTGAGCGGGAACCAAGTCTTCGGTATCTTGCTCCTCCTCTGTCTCATGCTCCTCTACTCCACAGTCGTCCTCTTCGTCCTCCCGCCCTCCGCCCTCCTCTGCAACCTCCGCGTCTTCCTGCCCTCAACCGCCATGGCCCTCGCCTTTGGGATCCTCCTCCTCAAGGCCATGCAGCTCCGGGCCCTGGTAAGCCTGGGCCTCGGCGGCCGCGTCTCGGCCTTCAACCAGTTCGTAACGCTCCTCTTCATTGTGGCGGTCCAAGGGGCCGTGAACGTCCAATGGTTCTTCAGTCCGCATCCGCCGGCCCAGGGCCCAAGGCACTTCAACGACTGCGCCCATTCACATAGGACTTATCTTCTGCTCCATTCCTACATTGGGCTCCTGGTCCTGGGCCTCTTCCTCTACGGGACATCCGTCCTCAAGATCCGCCGGAACTACAACGAGGCCCGCTGGGTCACGCTGGCGGCACTCCTCTCCCTCCCTGTCGCCATCGGATGGGTCCTTGTTGTGTACATTGGGCCAGAGGAATTCCAAGAGCCGGCCGCTTCCGTGACCTTCCTCGCCGTCGCCACGATCATCCTCTTCTCCATCTTCATTCCGAAGCTGGGTGCGATCAGTCGGCAGACGGACGTGGTCCGGAGGAAGCAGATCCTCCAGCAGGCCGGCCCCGGCTACACCGGCTCCATTTCCACAATATTCACGACGCTGAGTGATCGGGGCGGCCATCATGGGGGCACGCTTCAAGGGGGCCAGAAGGGCGGCGGAGGATCGAGGGGCTCTCATCATTCTCCATATTCTGTCCCACCGCCGCCTCCAATGCCCTCAGGCAAGTCCGTCACCTACTCGCCAAGGCTCTCAACGAACATCTTTCAGACTGCCTCACCCGCCACGTCACTGGCCCGAACCTCTCTGGCCAGGAGCGTCTCCATGAAGACCCCGCTCTTTGAAGGAGGCCGAGGGGCTTATCCCTGAGTCCTCCTTTTATACCTACTACATATACATACCTCCCGACAGGGATTGGGGAAACGTTCGCCGAAAATGACTCTGCCGAATGGCTTAAAGTCACCTTATGTTCACTTCTCCCAACCAAACCTAACCTAACATAAAATCCCATTTGTACTCACGTTCCAAGAGTTGAAGGAATTCCCTGGAGTCGTTTCTGCCAACCTTTCCGCATACCCTTTCGGGGACTTCCATGCACTTGAGAGAGATTAGCGAAACATGTAGTTTCCACTAATTTCTCACTTTCACCTTTCACCGTAGTTTACTTGCTTCCCGCCTTTGGGAAAGGAGTCGGGTGAATGGTCTTGTCGTATTGAGTTGAGGGGTCGCATATTACGAGTATATACTCTATTTATTAGTCTGGTAGTAGTAGTAGATAATTTGAGTGTAGGTACTGGAAAATAGGCTGTAATTATATAGGAGAGGTAAGTTGGCTAGGCTAGGCTCCAATTTTTAATAGAATTGACATGGCCTAGAGGGCTTAGTTAGGAACGTAATTTGTGAGCGGAGGTCGGGGTATTAGTAACCCTAGGAGCTCATTCTCTACCTACAGATAGGATACGTAAGTGTAGGCTATGGGCTAAACTCGGATTTTGGCTGATCAAATTACGAGGCGCCGGGCCGTAGCACATGGCTACGCTGGATAGTAGAGGCTAGGAAAGACGTCGGCGGAGTATCAGGTTAGGTTTTAATTACAATGCTTGGTTGCTACTATGTTAGACTAAGGTGTGTGTAGAATATATTTATTCCGCACCGTAAGCCCCGTTATTAATTTATACCTAACTTAGCACGCCGTTTACACGTTTACAGAAGAACCTATAAGTTCATTGGAGAGGAGTGAGACGGATGAGCACAGCATCTGAAATTAGCTTACTACCTTTCTATTCCTGGAGTAATCAATTGTAATTATTAATAAATTGATACCAGAGGCTCTGCCTCCCACTAATTGCTCTGTGTACTTACTCCTCATTTTAGGACTTAATAGTTAGACGTCTACGGCCAGACGATCGTCCTGCAAAATATTTAGTACTTAAGATTTCATATTACAGCAGCTACTTCCAACTTTAAAAAGTCCTATTCCGAAATCAGTTTCGTCATCGGCAAATCTAAGATAAGGTTGGGTGTGGGTTTCTTATACATACTGTATATACGTTTTATCCACTGTAAGAAAGTCAATTTGAGTCATTATAATTCCACTTAACCTGACCTTTCTCCATGTTATTTTTCGATGAAGAATGAAATATTTTTGCTGAAGAATCCTCGGTGACAAGTGGGGCTACCTTTGATGTGCTTAGTAATAAGTTATAATCATCAAATGTCAAATAAGTGTAGCGTCTTTGCACGGAATCGACATGATATGTGCTTGGCTTCTGAATATTTAAATATATATTTGTATTGTTTAAATAATACAGAATTATACTTTAGAGATCCCAACAATCAGTTATAGTATGAGTACGTAGTACTATGTAGTAGATATTAGTATTTTAGATATAGAAAATACATGGAAACCTTATAGTATTTCTTTACCTCAGCTCGGCCTTTACCGCGGGGTTCTTGTGGAGAGGAAAAATAAGTTGGGTCAGAGGAGGTTTCAGCGTACGTACCAACATGGTCTAATGCGACTGCTCAATTCGGCTGAAAGTGAATCAGGCAGACTTGAAAATAGGTTGACTTTTTTGGAGGAATGAGTCTGAGGAGGGAATTGTAGGGCTGCAGTTGTGTAAACAAATCATTGGGCCTGGGATAAGGTCGACGTGCTTTCCCCCGGATCCGCTCCAATCATATAACTGAGTCAAATACAGAAATGGACTTGGTAATGTTCTCATCCTTCTTGCAGCAGTCCAGAAATTCATCCATGCTCACGAGCCCACTTTTTTTCGGGTCCATTTTCTAAAAAAAAAGTCAGTGAGAGAACCATTAGCATGGCTAGGAAGGAATTGAGCTCAACTTTGTATGGTTGAATTGGAGAGGCATCAATTGAGGATTTTGAATAAAATATAAATTTAAAACGCAATCATTAATTCAGTGGAATTATGTGCAACTATATTAACCCCGATGAGGTGAAGCTGATCTTATCAGATCTGATTACATTAGGTCAGGCGTGGAC